>JAHZNE010000605.1:0-158016 GCA_027744055.1 Callyntrura sp. NNG-2020
AGAGAGAGAGAGAGAGAGAGAGAGATCCACTATTACTGTCACTATGTCATGTGGAAGCGGTGTTTTATTTATACTAATGTTTATTCACGAGAAAGAAATGTCCTTCTGGTTAGTTAATGCAAAAAGGCTATTTTACTGTTGTTTATTCTGCTAATGAAATGAAATGAGGATGGGTAAACCGTTTAGCATTAAACTTACACTCATTCTTTTCGCAGACAGTAACTCTCTCATACTGTCAGTTTTTTTGCTGTGCTTGCTAAGGAAATGCCGGTCGTAAATTATGCGCGACCAAATAAGTTGACTGCCTCTCTGCTCCTTTATCAAAAACATACCTTTTATCTGCGCACAAAAATGCGATACTTATGGATAGCGTGTGTGTACTCGTCAAAATTTCCCCTTTTACCAAAACGCCAAGTGGAATACCTTTTGGGAGACAGAGATACGAACAGAGAGAAAAAGTATGTGCTGCGGATAAATGAATGATCTAGAGAGAAAAGTGTTGAGGCGGGTCTAGAATCCAAAAGTCGCCATAACTGTCATTGTATACGGCTCCGCTGTTTGAGGCACTTTACTGCATGCCTGGACTCACTTGTGGTCATATTATCGACTTTTTAGCAGGTACAAACTGCTACTCACAAATAACCAACTTAAGCAACTACACTCCTTTTCGCCGAGCTTAATGATGATCATGAGCTTATTATTATTGTTATTATTATTGCTCTTGCCATTCATATTACGTTATTACTACTTTTTCTGCACATGATATTACACTTCATAATCATCATCATCATTTTATTTGTGGGCAAGTAGGTATTCAGTTTTTCCTTTGGACTTTTCTACCTCTCTCTCTGTCTCTCGGTCTCCATCTCTCTCCGACAGAGTTTTTGTTTTTTTGGGTCCCTAAGGAAATATGAGGATGAAATAATGTGGAGGAAGGGAAGAAGAAGAAAGGATCATCATCATCGTCGTCATCGCATAATAATAATCGTTCTCATCGTCATCTGAGATGAGGCACTTGATGTCGGGGCGTGTATTTCTCCAAAATACGCGGTTCAACAGCATACTAGATATATTATGTCTTGAAGGCTCTTCTTCTTCATCTCCGTCTCCTCCTTTGCATTTTTATTTTATTATCATTATTATTATTATTATTATTTCGCACACAAAACAACATCAGGCAATATAAACCAGCTAAAAAGCCTGGTCAGTAAGAGATTTTTTTTCTCTCTCTCTCTTCTTCGTCTTCGAGTGCCGTTCTTGCTGATATACCCATTCATGGCAAAATAGTTGATATGCATGCATCTGTTATCGTCTTCTCTTTTTTACTTTTGACTTAAGTCGTCGTCGAGACAAGTTGTAGTCGGGAGTGAGTGAGTATACTGGTGCAAAATCAGCAGCAGACACAACAGCAACAGGGAGAAATATAAAGCCTACACACATATTCTCTCTCTCTCTCTCGCTCTTCTCTCTGTGGCCTGTGGTGATGGTAGCGATAATATCACACGAATGATACCCTGATGATGATGATGATGATGACGGGGAAAATAAAACTGACTGAGAGTTTTATAGATTGCATATTATGGCTACAATAGTAGCTCTCTGTCCTCTGTTTTAATACTGAACACTGATATACTCAGACGTACATCCACGTACATGCGCATGTACATAATGATATAACATATTTATTTAAATTTACGTGTAAAATGGAGAAGGATTAAACAAGTTTGCAAAAATCCCTTCAAGGCTTTCATGCATACGGCTGCTGCTGCTGCTGCTGCAGTTGTTATTGTTGTTGCTCGCCTCTTCGTATTCTTCTTGCCATTATTTGCTGTTTAGTACGTTTCGTTGGCTTGTCCACGCTCACAAATATCTATGTTCAATCTGGCTGACAGGTACCAACAAGCATCACGAACAACCGAATAAACATAGCAACACACACACCAACATTCCCAACAACAATAACAGCAGCAGCAGCAGCAGCAGTCAGTCTGAAAGAAAAAAGAGTGGCTGTGTTATTTTATGTGCCCTGCACACACACACACACTGGCGTTTAGCAATACTACCATTAGCATTTTACAGGAAAAAATGTGTTTGACGTTCCCAGTAGAAAATGTAATTTTTCTGTAGGGTTTTCACTGGAATTTTTTTTTATTTTATGAGTTTGCCATTCCCACCGCTGCTACACACAACAACCGCCACACAAGTCTTGTAACAAGCATATTACATTTTGACCTGCCACATAAATTACTTATTTTCTGCTTCCCTTCTTAATCAACATCTTACTGGGATGTTAGCCACCGTTTTCCACAACGGGAAAGGAGAGACAGTGGCTACTGAACTTGACCGTGGTGCTGCTGCTGCTGTTGATGATGATAATGATAATGAATGTGGTCTATGTTCTTCTACAATGACAACCAAAATTTCCTCTTTATTTTCACACATACAAAGTAGTCCTCTCGTGGGGTATCATCGTCATATAGTCTTGTCATTACAACCATATGTGTGTGTACCTGTACATACAGAAGGGGAGCTTGAGTAATCATCACTATCGCGATTTACATTTCAATTTTCATCATTCACCCGTTGACCTAGCACTTGTCAGTTACTTTTGTCAGTGTGTTTGTGAAGAACCTGTATGTATGTATGTCTGGTTGTATATGCACGTTGTGTGTGCGGACAGGATTGAATGTGACAGGAGTATGATGATAATTGTCATGTCAGTTGACATAATTTCCTTACCGTCGTCATCCATCACAATCGTCATTTGATAATTTTGTTAATAGTCTATTATGCTGCCATGTGTTGTATTATTCGCTTTTTGTGGCAACCACAATGAAGAATTTGAATGTGCATTCCTCCCAATTTTTGCTCCCTTGGAGTTGTGCAGTTCGGTTTGTTGTTGTCACCAGGAACGATGCCGCAAAAGGAATTCATTCATCATCAACATTGTTTATGTGACATATGACAATAACGACAACAAGACAGGTAACTTTTCCCCAAGACAAAAACGACATGATAAAGGGTGATGACGATGATGATAATGGCAATAATAGTAGGATGCATGGTTTTGCCTAGTCATTCACAGTGCCGTTAAATTGTCATCGTCATCCTGAGAGGATCGCTTCTCGAGACGCGTATTATGTTTCTCGGACTGCAATGTTTTTCTGCTGACGCTCTCCGAAAGGAAGGTACATATCATCATCATCATCCCTGGTGAATACGACGACGACGATGACAAGCCACGTTTTTCTTATGCTAATTGAACCGATATGCAGACTTTACTTTTTCAAAAATCAAAAGAGCAAATCATTTTCCGCGTGTTTCAAGGGAGATAGGAAGATAGGATGCCCATCAGGTGACGAGAGTGGCACGCCATGAAGGTAGAAAAAGCTGCAAAAAAACTCTCAAATGATAAACCACCCCCGCCGGTGGAAAAATTCCAATGCCCACTGTAATCTTAGAGAGAAGTAGCAAGACAGCATTTTTTTCCACAGTGGCTTATCGCCTCTTGTACGATCCTCATCAGTCAGTATTACTCGCCTGCTGAGAGATGCTATTCTCGAGAGAATACGAATTGAGCCATGTCATGTGACAACTCATACTCAAGTTGACTTTGACGATGACATCAAATGGATTTTCACGAAGCAACAGAAAAAAAGCTTTCCAAGTGCTTGTGTTCCACAATCCTGGCACGGCTTTACAAGGCTGGTTCATATTGCATCACACACAGAGTCATTTTTTATTATCAAACGACTATTATCTCTGGTCACCGTCACGACTTTACAAACGTTTTTACGACAATATAAAAGGTGATGGTTGAGACAGAGAGCGTGATTTACAGAAAAAAATGGATCATCATGTCATGCTTAATTTAATTACACTCATTTCATTTAAAGGACAATAATCACAGCGATAAATTAAACGAAAAGATTTTCCTCGACGATTTCCACCATTATAAAAGGTTAATAATAGTCGCATTTTCTAAATCGTTTCTCTCTCTTTTTTGTTACAGATTCCGAATAGACAATACAGATCACATAATTGATGTGAATCGGGATAATCTACCATACGATCAAGTTAACATCATTTGTCCTGTGTACGCTCCTGGGACGAAGGAGGAGGATGCAGAGAAATACATCATCTACAACGTGAGTAACGAAAATAATTTATGTATCGCCGTAGTGCGGTGAGATCTCACCAGTTCATCTTTCCTATCTTCGCTTTTTCTTTCGTGTGCTTCAGTTTCTATATGCCTGTCTATTCGCTTATTTTACACGCGCGCACATTTTTACTGTCATCTTGTGACATTTGTACTTTGTGTACAGCTAAAGTGGATCTCCTTTTACATCAGTACCATATTACCATTTGCCTATCAGTACCAGCAGCAGCAGCAGCAGCGAAGAGGCAATATTTGTCTCTGAAAGGTACTTCATGAAAAAGTGAATTGAAAGGAAAACGATAAAAATAGAATGAGGAGACCACAATGATGATGAGATTATCAAGGCATGTGACAAGTCGGAACGTATTATTTATTTCATTGTAAAAAGTGGGGTTTGAAAGTAAGAGGTACCTGCTTGCTTCTTTTGCTGGCTAGACATTTATACCTGTGTGCAAAATGCGCTGTGGAAGAAGAAGAAGAAGATAATGGGATGCATCACCGTCCGTACAAAAACAACCGTCAAGAATCTTATTTGCATAATATTGTATTTGTAGGTAGAGAAGTGGGCATGCATGCATGCGCGCACACACGGAGAAGGATAAACTAGGTATATCCTATCATAAATAAGCGCTTTATAGTCGACAAGGCACATTTAACATTAAACAAATAAATTACAGCGAAAAGGCAGCAAGGATGGGGGCTGTATAACAATTGAACAATAAAAATTCCTCAAGGGATGTCAAGTTGAGTCATTTGCCAATAATGTTGGTAGTTATTCTGAAAATAAAATTACTGTATTCACACATGCATTGCATATTTGTTTTATTAGTCAGTAACTGCGGGGACGTCGGCGGCGGCGGCGGTGGTTGGATGCTTGGCAAAAAAAGACGTCTCACCGAGTATCATTATCAGCGTCCTCCTTCTGACGGTCTGCAACCTAGCCGCCTATTGGAACTGCTACCTGACTTTTTAGATGTCTGTTTTAAAAAAGATCCACACAAACACAAACTTTCTTTTACGGGTGCATGCATTAACGACAACTTGTTGTTTTTTTCCTCTATCTCTCTCTCTCCAGAAGAAAAATAAACTTTTCACGGTGTTGGCAGTAATATTGCTTTTTAGAGTGGGTGCTCAACTTGAAAAATAATGTTGGAAGAGAGAGAGAGGAGAGGAAAAACAGATGGATTTTCTTCCCTCCGACCAACAACCTCTATATCTGTCTGTTAGTCTTAGATTACCTGGCAACTAGAGAGGAGCGGAGGAGAAAAAGAACTTTGCATTGTATTGTAATACCGCGTACTACTATCTTTTTTTTCGGGGAATTAAATGGTAATACTATATCTCCTTGGCAACATTCTTGACAGCCTTTGCAATTGTATCTCTCTCTCTCTTTTCTAGTCACCCCTCCTGTCTTTTTCATCCGTTTAGCACACAACTCTAGCAAACCACTTTACTTACCCTTCTTTATCTCTCTTGCTCACTCCACACACACAACTCCATGTCTTAATGCGTGCGAGCTGCTTGACTCCTTTTGTCGAAGTTAAAATTTATCCATCCAGGTAAAAGCAGGGAGAAATGGATGGAGGGAGGCAATGTCATTATTACCAGCATGTTCTAGATAAAACCATGGTAGTGAGCGAGAGAGAGAGGGAACGTGGCAGGAGACGAGGCTGCCATTGATACATTTCTCCACGCGTTCGGGCATGTGTGTGTGTGCCACTGCTGTTGTGTAGAATAAATATTGTGGGGAATAAGCACACTGGAAAATAAGTAAACATCTCTAAAGTGACTTGTCTTGTCGCTATGTCACCATCATGATCATCATGTTCTCCTTGCCACATCCTTCTTCTTCAACTACATTTTCCTACAGAGACCCTTCCACTCCCTCCTACTCTCTTTTTCTCTCTTTTCCCCCAACCCTCCTCCACCTTTCTCCTCTCTCTCTCTTCCGACTTCTTCATAATGCTAATCATATAAGAAGGTAGAGAGGGAACAGGCTATGTCAACACTCTTCAGGTATTATTTTACTTTCCTACTTTTTCTGCTGCTAGCATCCCCACTTTTGCTGCTGTCGAATGACGCGATTGTTGACTGAGAGGAAAAAAGTAACTTTTCACTTTACTTATTCCATTAGCATTATTGTGCTGGTTGTGATGAGTAGCGTCATTTTCACCGTCATTCACACACTATGCATTTCGAATATTTAGTTAGTCAAGAAGAATCAAGATACTAGTAGATGCATGGTGAAGGGGGATATCCATCATCCATTGTGCAGTTGTTGTTGTTAAGTAGAAATAGGGTTTCCCTGCAAAAAGGATTCATGAACGAGAGTGAACGTTGACATGGCAGCGTCAGAGAATCCAGTTGAGCTGCAGATGAACAAACGCATGTAAAAAAGAGGCATTAATACCCCATACGCTTACTCCATGCATGGTAGACGTTTGATGCGATCGATTGAAGTTGAGGAAAAATTGTTTTTGGGTGAATTGGGACATGAAGATGCACATTGCTAAATTAGCTAAGGGATAATTCCGTGTAACACAACGTGCAGTACCTGACCACTTAAGGGTAACTCGCTTCGATAATTTCCTGCTATTTCTGTACCATTTAAAAAAACCATTTTGCCACATTCCACATTAAATAATCAAGTTGTACGCACTTCTGCATTGAAATGGCCCTCTTGTCCAACCACAGTAGACGTTAGTTAGTTGACCTATTGCACGCACATTTATTTGTTTTTTTTTCTTCACTCTGACACTTTTGAACTTTTTGCAGGTAAAGATTGATTTTTTGAAAAGTAATATTTCAACCGTTGAAAGGTACATCCTATCATGTTTGTTTTTCAAAAAACGTAAATAATGTACGAACAAGTTTCGCCGATCCGATGAACCATTTAGCGTCTAGCTTAAAGTACCATCGTAAGCCTCGTTTTTTTGTTACATTTAAAAAATGGTGATATTGATGAGAAACAATAAATAACCAATAAATTACTCTGCCACGACAAAACACTAAAAACAATAATAATAATAAAACAAAAAAAAATGTCGATAGGCTCCCTCATAAATATACTTATTATTAAGCATCATCCATGCCACTGCGATTTTTTCTACGTTTACCGTCTATTGCAAAGGGGAAACTGAACTTTCAAAAAAAACTCCAATACATTTTTTCTGCCTTGTTATTTGCAACGGCACTGCCACTACAGCCACAACAGCGATGGCGTAGGAACCAGGTCAAGAAAGCATGTACACACATTTTTAATGAGAAGTCGTGAGGTAATTTTTGCTCTGATTTCAAACTGTCGTGACTCAAATGTCGATACTGTCGAATAGTAAGTAATAACAAGAACTACAACAGCAGAGTTTTTCCTTCTTTTCTTCCCTCTATACACATATACATCTTATTGCGTTGTGTCATCATCATCGAACCAATATTACCGTTCTTTAATACTGATTCCGCAATTTAAATTTAAACTTTCTCCGACGTGAATGTAGGGACGATAAGGAACTTAACAAAAAATTAGCTCGGTCATCTTCGGTTAATTGAGTAATTTACATACCATCTCTCAAAGGAGGAAATAGAGAATGATGGGTACGGGGATCGTAATGAGGAGAAGAGTCCTGTCAGTGCTGCCATTATATACATTTTTGTAAAATGTGAAATCGATATTATTGCATACATTTTCACGTTATTATGTATTCCACGCTGCAATTTCATACATTACCTATGCAATCCTTTTTTCTATGCATTTTGCATCACGTAAACAAGAGGAAAATTGAACGGCGCACAGGGTATTTTGCTACATGGTATCGTGTTTTTTTCATCCACTGAAAAAATGAATTGATTTTCATAATTTTGTACATTCAGATATCTATATACGTTTTCTATCGTGTACAATAAATAAATCAGAAATTTGCAACAATTCAATTCATTATGATGAAGAGACGCGGTTGTTACGATGACGGTGATGCAGATGATAATGTGGTAATCACGCTGATAATCATGATTTCCTATGAAATCGACTCATTTTTATGCGATGACCACATGATATTATGAGTGCGAGGAGGATGAGACCATCTCAACATGATGATAATGATGATGATACTGATAATGAAGGTGAGCGAACGTGTCTATTAACAAATACGTCCGTAATAAAAAGAAAATGATAATATGCTGCTTGGGACGGGGGTAGAGGAATGAATAAAGTGGCGCTAGAGTGGCGCAGTCGGGACGTTAAATGAATTTAGTAAAATGACTAAAATGAAAACGTTTCTTACTCAATCCTCAATGCAGTAGGGACGTGCTGGCGGCTACAATAGCAACAGTAGCAGCAACAGCACACTGCTGCTGCTGCTACAAAAATACAAAATTGCAATACAATGCGTAATAATGTATCACCATTCACCGTATTATTTATTTGATCGGTTCAGGCTTATTGTCGTTAGCAGCAGCCCATCAATCACCTGAACCCCGCCAAATCAGAGTGTTGTACCCCAAGAGAGATGAAAATGTAAAGACGTCAACATCTTGTACGATGACCCTTGCATCCCCTCCCCATTTCCATATAACTCACCAAGCTGTTCTTCTTTCCTGAGAAGGACGGAAAGTACGCGAAGAAAAAAATGTCTGACTCTTCTTGTATTATCCCTATAAAATTATTGGTTTGGATGAGAAACTTGTGCATTATCCTTACACAGAGAGAGATGAGTCACTATTTTAAATCTTTTTTTTTGAAAAGGCAACCTGCCTACCATATAAGCTTATAATATGCACACATCCTGGTTTACAATTTCCATACATTCCAAAGTTTCATTAAATTATCAGAATTTACCAAGAGGGAAACGTATGGCTGGTCTGTAAAGCAAATAAAATTGCGTACCTGCCTCCTCTTGGTTAAATATTGTGTGTCTCCCTCTCCACTGTTTACTTTTGATGCGGTGATGATGATGATGCTGCATCTACCTACTTGTTTCCCTTCATGTAAAATTGTAACGTAATAATCATCATTACCGTCTCTCCTCGTCTTCCCCACCCATTTTATAAAATAATAAGTTCACTAGCGAAAGTATGCGTAATAGGAATGTATAAATATGAAGATATTATTATGGTGAATCACTAAAAGGATGTTCTTTCACAACAAAACGCATTTTTCTGTCGCTCTCTCTGTAAAAAGAAGAAACATGCAGCAAGACAACCAACTCGTTGAATGGAGCAGATAATTTACACTTCTTTTTATCCTTCTTGTTCTGCTGCTGCTGCTGCCCGATCATTTTTTTTCAATCCGCCTGTTGCTGGCTGTTGCGGCTGCTGTTGGTAAGCTAACTAGAACAAGAAATACTCGACTCTGACTCGACTCAAGTTATCATCATCATCAACCTCGTCGTTGAAAAATCAGACAGGGAATTACACACATACAGTATTCAATTCACTAGTTCGGTGGTTTCCAAAATGTTGCTGCCACTTCATCATAGCCTACATCATCATCATCATCATTATCATCATTCGTTTGAGCAACAACAGCAGCAACAACAAAAGGATGCGTAATCACCGATAGCCAGTACAATTATGGTAATTTCACGCCAAACGTTTATTTGCCCGATTTTCGAGGAAGATGTCGAAAACATCACAGAAAACAGTTGTACCATTTCTCTCCCTCTCTCTGTGCTTGTTATATCTATTCTCCGCTTTTATTTACTTAATTGAACCTTATAAGTTTCCAAATCAGTTCACACGTTGTAGACAGACAAGCTCTGGTTGTCTAATTGTTTTCCTGTCTGCGCGGCCATATTTTTGTATGTTGCACATCAAATTCCTTTCTGTGTCGGTGTATAAACTGGATGAGAAAAAGAATGAGAGAGGGGGACTCTTTGTTGAGCACTGAAGTGCCTCCTATAAAAATATACGCAACTAACACAAAATTAGTCCACGCAAACAAATAAATTTTTTGTAAGAAAAAAAAACAGCATAAATATGGGACATCTATGAAACGCAAAGGGAAGATGGTTACAGGGAGGCTAGAAAGAGAAACAGCGAAAAAAATGGCTTGAAAAAAATATCTCGCTGCCTGCGTGGCGTTGTTGTTGTTGTTGCTGTTGAGGTGTATCATTTTGTCTCATTAATTCATGACTTACTTGACTTAACTTTATACTTCTTCTTGTCATTATTACTTGATACCTGTAAAATATACGAGGATCGCAGGTAATAACCGTCAAAACTGATGTGATGATGGAGAGCATGAAGGGGGTCACACAGACGCACACAAAACTGCAACAGCTTTTTTTCTCGGCTCGACAGCCCATCTCTTGTTTATGTATTTTAAACAATGCATCTGATTATTACTACGATCAATATGGATATTTTCTTATAAAAGTCATGATACAGTATGGTTACCTCCTCACTACTCTCAGAATTAGGAGAGAGAGAGAGAGAGAGAGAGGAAAAAAACTGAGCCGGTTTTTCTTTCCTTTAAAACGAAAAAACGCATATATTATGATATACACACACAAAAGGCTTTCCCGCAGCAGCCTACACAATCAAGTGAGTACACGTGATGAGCCGTTGTGTTTGTTCTACAGAGAGCGTTGCTCATTTACTCTGGTCATCTCTCATTCCTCCTCTCTCTCTCTCATCGTCAGTGATTTTTTTTCTCTCAATGAGCTTTACGAATTTTCGTTATCGTCAAAACGAAATTGCGTTTATTGAGTGAGTGGTGTAACATTCTTAATGTGCGTGCGTGTGTGTGTGTGTTTCTGTTATATATCTCCCTTGCCATTTTTTCGCTTTCTGGGTCACTCACAGTCGTGACCATGTGCTTTCTTTATCGCAAAAGGAGGCAGGATAATCGTACACATGAATTTTCTAGGGATGACGTACACGCTGATGATGATAGTGACGAGGACGATGATAATGATGATCAACAAAGTAGCCCAGTGTGGTGGTGATGGTATTCGGCAATGTCAGCAGGGTGGCAAATTAGGTACTTTACGGGGAGAGTATTGTTTTAAAAGTTCTAGAACTCTTCATCAACAACAACAGAGGCGAACAAGAGAGAGAGAGAGAGAGAGCGAGAAATGTGCATAAAAACTCACTCGAGTTAATGCTGTTACTATCACAACGACTGGTTGTCTTCGTTGAAGGGGAAAAGGAGAAGACCGCATTATTTATTTGTTCCTCGGAAGACTTTCATTGTTTTATTGTGAAGAATGACGATGTGCATCGAGGGGGGAGCAAAAGGGACGAGCAACGAAATTTCACGCAAAACGTCAAACAAAGTACTTAAGTATGAGGGAATTGGGTGATTTTAATTGTGTACTTGTAATTTACCAGGGAAATCCAGCTGCTGCTGTGTCTCTCCTTTTTGGTGCAGGCACTTTACCACCGTCATTACTTGCTACATGCTGTTTCCTCGCTAAAATGTCGCATTTGCATATACACATACACCCTACGTGAATATTCCTGCTCCTCTCGCAGCAGCGTAATTGTGTTTGGCTGCTCCCTCCGTATGATTTCCCACATTGACTTTGACACTCGTGAATTTTCAATCCTGTTTCGTGGAAGTATAGCGGAAGTGGAGTAATGCAAAAAGGAGAGTGGGAACAGAATTTAGATGAGAACGTTACATCAAATTATTGTCACAAAGCGGTACTTGAGCTGTAGTTGTAGTGATGATGGGATCAGCAATAAATAGGCAAGTACACGTACCTACCACCACCAGTGTACGCCTGGCAATTCTTTATTTTTTTGGGCTTTTTGGCATACGACGGGAAATTGTCCAGTAGCCACACACTACAATCTGCTTCAATTTCCACCCAGACGAACAATTAGTTTAGGGTTACGAAATGACTCGGCTAACTACCAATTGATATGTTTCATTTATGCTTGCATTACAAATTTTTATGCTCGTGAAACAACATAGTAAAATAGCTGCGAGATGGTGTAGGGAAAAAATTTTAACGTTCGTTTCCTGTAATTCCCTTTCCTAGTAGCATATAACCACCAGCCAACCAACCAACTGAAACCGTGAAGGGTAGTAGTGAGTGGTGGTGCTGGTGATACGTGCCAACGCAGCCGAGAGGTGGATATTGCATACGTAATATATTTTACGTCTCAAATATCAAGCCATGTGGAGCCAGAAACGAGAATGAAATAAATGCGTACAAATGCCTTCTTGAGAATGGCACTGACAACGAAGAAGACATAATATAGCATGAAATGTATAAAAAATAAATAAATAAATTTTAGAAAAAAGCCATGAAAATTCTCCATGTTTGAAATAGCTCCGTTTACCTATCTCATCCACCGAGGAAAAATTAATGTATGCACGATAAACTGGTTTCGTTTACACGATTTCTTTCGCTATCATTTGCTTGTCCAGCAGGCTTTTTACATTTACATCTGCGAGAAAGCAAGAAAAATGTTTTTTATAGGCTTTCTGCCATTGACTACTATTCCTTTTGAATAATGAAGTTCTGCTTCAGAGCAATTTACTCATCATCATCATCATCGTCGTCATCGTTATTATGCTCCTAATAATCATACAGTTTCCGTTTAGATAAAAAGGTATCCTAAAGCATGATTTGTGACAGAAATTACAAATGGCTGTGTGTAGTGTCTGTAGTCTTTGCATGTGGATGAAGCTGAAGCTGTAGTAGACCTTTAGGAAAAACGCGTTCAAAAAAGCATCAACAGAGTGTTGCTACACGCCATGCCATTATACCGGTCTTGCGTGATACGGGAATACATTCGGGGGGTTATGATGCTCTGCGTTTAAGGCACAACTTTTTTTCAGGCTGAATGTTTTAAGGTAAACCACCCTAGAGAGAACAAAGTAGCATTTTCTTGGGAGCGATTTAGTTTTTGTATGGAAACCAGTCGTGGTGGTACTTTACCAACGTAAAGTAAATAAACAGAGAGAAGGAAAGCCTCCTTCACATTTTTTAATGACGTGGAAGTAATAAATGAAAGGAGATGAACAAGGACTAGTAGTGTTTTGCTTAAAATTGTTTTTCCCCTCGAAAAAATCTGAATGATGAAAATGCGGTGGCAACGAAATGCTAGATTGATTTGCATATCATCGTCGTACCATTGTCTCCAAGTATTTTTTATATTTAAACGGGGAGTTTTCTCAAAGGAGTAAATTTACTAACGACACAAGCAGGCAGACAAATAAATGCGAAAGGTTACGTTTCTCTGGGAGCGAAATGGTGAAAGGAGGCGTTCTCGTTGGCTATTTCTTTTTTCTCTAAATGTTGTTTAAGTCATTAGGATTCAAAATGAAGAAAAATTATTGGAAGTAAAGTAGTAAAGATGAAAGAGTATCAAAATGTACTTGTGGTTGGTTGTCTGTGTGTGTGATATTTTTTTTTCGACGAAAAGAGTAAAGTGAATAAATAACGCGCGCATACACTTTATTTCTTCGTTTCGCCATTTTTTTTCTTCAGTTGTACGAAATTAGGCATGATTTAGTAATTTGTAAATTGCTAATTTATGCAAACTATCATCATCATCAACGTCATCGACAATATTCATCGCCAAATAACTTACCACTAACAACGAACTGCGGCACAGCCTATTCTGTGCACAGCGACTGGCAGGCAGGTCATCATCACATTATCAGCGACGACGTTAGTGTGTTTCTACTGTTGGGCACTGCGTAACGAATGAATTGGATCTCCTCCTTTTTTTCTTCTAAGAAAGTCTATAATTCTGACAATGAGTATATACTCGTTTCTTACGTTTTCCCTTAAAACTTTTGGCGATTAGGATTGTTAATGCTTATTATTACTTTTGTGAGAGGTCGGGACGTACACAGTTGAAGGGAAAAATTAGACAGAGTTTCTTCTTCGTCAACTTCACGACAAAACACCACCTTGAAAAGGTGGTAAGGCTAAGAAAGCGAAATAAAATATATATATACATTTTTTTACACTGGTCAGATAAATATTCAGGAGGAATAAAAAACAATCCGTAATTATTTATGATTATTTATTTTACACAAGTGGTGATGATAGTGATGCTGACGAGGATAATAATTTATGGAGAATCTCTTCAATCATCGCTTTGTCGACGTGGTCAGCAGCAGCAACCTGCAAAAAAAGTCGTTCTGTATGTGTCGTGTTATGATTAAGTAATATATTTTCTTTCCCGTTCTCCTTTCTATACATTCCTCTCTCTCTCTCTTCCCTGTGATTTGTAGCATATTTTCTTAATAATAGCACTAATTTGATTACTATGATGATAATAGCGATGATAACAGTAATTAATGGCGGTAGATACCCTCTTCTTCTCTCCTATCGACTATTAGCTGTGGTATGTAGTAGGCATGTAGGAATGTACACACAGACGTATTATTTCAGGGGAAAAATTGTACACAAACAGACAAGGCGCAATACTGCCGCAGCCAGTAACACCTCACAACCGCAAACGAAGGTACTTTGTAGGTACGTAGCGAAATGACTATGACTGCTGAATACCAAGTGACTTTTGAGGTGGAGTTATGTCTATAAATATTATAAACGCTTTGTTTTTATCAGTGTGCCATGATGGCTTGTGTGTGTAAATATGCTGCAGTACAAGGGAATGATCATGTCATGTCAAGTTTTTATTGCAGCAAAAAATTAAAGGTTTCTGTATTGTTCTTTCGTTTTTCGATTTTGCATTTTAAGAGGACGATGCAAATGGAAGGATGTAACGCGGGCCCCATATCCTTATGGCAATTTTATGAGGTTGACGGACTGAGAGAGAGAGAGAGAGAGAGAGAGTAGAGGGGAAAATATATTTTGTTTGTCTGTGTGTAACGTATAATATGGTTTGGCTTTAGTGATCAAATCTCAAGTTATAAATCACCACTTAATTTATAATGAATCGCACAATGATCGTCCGTTTGTTGTTGCACTGTTTTCCCCTTCGTTGTTGTAACTTGCTAGAAATTGAGGCGGAGTATATGTGTATTAGAGTGACGTTGAATACATAATTTTGAAAATCAAAAAAGCATAAAATAGGCAGACATAATAGCACGAAGGGACACGACATGCCCATAGTATGCAACACGCGTGTGTTATTAAAGATGAAATAATTCAACTTAATTAACGCGAGAATGTACGGAATATGAGATAAGTTTAAAATTAATGTCTGGGGAGACATGCCTGCCCCATTGCACCAAGTAATACACCAAAAACAAATTTATGCTTATTTTATTTAACAAATTTTTAATCATCAATTATGGTGTTTGCGCTTACTTCATTTCGTGTTATATACTGTTTGACTGTAGTAGTGTAAATAAAGTTTTATATGTTAGTGTCTCGTGTACGACCAGCTATTCTCTCTGGTTGATATCAATGTTGAGTCCTCAAAATGGTAATTTAATGTTAGAGCACGAGAGCCAGAAACGACTGGTCGTGAATTAAGGTAAAATAAAAATTGTCCGTGGTGCAGTCCACGTCCCTTGTTCATCATTAAGAAAACAAGGTGAATACAAGAGAAGCCAATAATTCGTATTATTTTTGTTGGTCATGACAATTTTATTCCCTCGTCACAGTTCTCGTCGTGTGTTAAACGTGTGGTCATGCTTCACAAAAAAATTTGGAAATTTTCTTGTAAAAAAATGAGATACTGATTTTCCTTCATCGATCGCCCAACATCTTTGTCGTACCGACTACACATGATAATGCTATCGTAATCATGTCGTGTGGCGTGTTGTTTACACGGTCATTTCATCATTATCATCGTCATCAAAAATGCTTTTATCACTTTTTGCCATCAAATTTGATGAAGACACTGCAAAAAATCAGGAACAAAAACTATCACCTGGCAAGTGCGCGTCATGCCAAGAAGCGTATATGATCATGTTTAATGACGTTTTTCCTTTCCCTTCTCGATCTCACTGTCTGCGTTAAAACGCATGGGAGTGGTTGCTACTGATGAGGAGAATAATGCTGGTTTTAGCACTTATTTCATTTACTGCTTTCCTTTCGCTGGGTTGTGACCGTGCTCGTGCTCATATTTTTCTGGGTCGTCGTACCTATTGCAATTTTTAAAAGAAATAATTTCACAGCCTACCTGGACTCACACAGCAGCCAGGCCAGTTTCACAATTTCGTTTAGTCACATTTTGATAATTGTTACTATTCTATCATTATTACAAAGGTTAATTGAGCAGAGAAAGGGTGGAAGGCGAGAGAGAGGGAGAGAAACGAGAGCATTTCTAATTTCATTGTTCTTCAGAAGAAAAAAAGATTTTTTTACACTAAAAGTCCTCCTCATGATAATACATCCCCGTTTTTACTACAAGCTGGTATTGAAAATAAAATGAGAAAAATTTTGTTGGCCGTATGAGGTTGCGCTTTGAATGGCTGGCCATCAAAATGACAGTAAAATAATAATAAAAATAATAGCATTCAAAAGTGTTTTTCTCAAGTAGTAGAAAAGGTGTTACGGGATAACGCAATAAAACCACGTAATCAACCTCACTCCATCCACCACGTAGATGCAACTTGGCACCGCATATCTAAAAAGTATTTTACCTACAGTACCTAGTGACTGCGGAACATTCCGAGGCGCGGGGGATCTAATCGACAATACTACAATGCCCTAGACTCTATCTCCTCCCCTGTTAAAGGGGCCCATCAAGGGGCAATTGGCTACCCTCTCCCCGGTTCCGCCTTGTCTGCTAGTCGTCGCCATTACTGCACACACACTCACCCCACCGCATCATTACCACCACCAGAATTTTGGGTAAAAAAGGGATGCTAAACTGTCGAAAAAATTTGCTTCAAACAGACAACAATATCAGCAGGGTTTCTTTTACTAGTTAGCACCTTCCGTCGGAAAAAGGGTAACTTAGTCCTTCTCAATGCGAATGTAATAGATACTTACATGTTGTTGTAAGCAATCGTCATCGTAAATGTTGGGGTGTCTCTTTTTACTGCTACCACAGCAACAACAACTACAAAACTACTAGTATCACCACCACTGTGAATTTTTGTACTTCTAACATTCTCCCATTCTTTAAAAAAACGTGACAAGTCTTTTCTCTCTTTTTTTTTATTATTTCTGCAAAAAAAAATCGCCTCTTCTACGTTTCACTCTATTATTCGTCTTCTTTCTCGTCTTTTACATGACGACCAACTTTTTTCGATTAAAACAAGAAAAATGGAATATATATGTACAGACAGAGTTGTAGTAGCATAACAACAGGCGGGTTGATTTTATTCGGTAGTGGTTTTACAAGTGCCAGATGAATACCAGTTCGCAAAAGAAAAATTTGTATTTATTTGTGCACACTTGTCTTTTTGGATTTTAAACACGTATCAGTAATACCATCATCATCCTCATCATAGAGCACACACAGAGGGATGCAAAATGAATGTATGAATTGATGATATCACGTATTTTACCCAGATTCGTTTTTTTGCAGACATTTTTCTCCCTCTCTGTTCTTTCCCTGCTTATTACCTGGTTCTTTGCCTGGGTTGGGAGGTTTATAAAACAGGTTAATTAGTGATGCATCCATGATTTTTAAATGAAAAAGATTAGTAATGAATGAATTTGTAGATAGGAGAGACCAGGAATAATGTCTTGGCAGCAGTACAGTGCACAGTTGTATAGGTAAATAGGTAATGATGCAGGGATATTGATGATGATGATGACGACGAAGATGATAATGAATTAACCCAAGAAAGATAAGCAGAACATGGTCCCTCTAGAAATGCCAGGGTGTACAATATTCCGAGCATTGTTATATTGGAGCTCTCTGGTTGCATTCACGTCACAATTTTCTCTCATCATCCGCCGTAGCCCTGAGAGTGCGCTGATTGGTGAAGAAATGGTGGTAATGACAATAATGATGATGAAGATGGTGTGATTCATTTGTATTTATTTCCTCACGAAGTCCCTATTGGAAAATATCACGTCGCCGTCGTTCATTTTGAAAACTTTATATTCTTTCTTTCTTATGCAAATAAATAGGAAGAAGGATAAAGAAAGTAGGCGAGTATAACGTGTCAGTCATGCTATAACGCTATGGTATCATTACCTTTGATTCGCTTCAATCGTCTCTCTCTCTCTCTTGTTCGCAAAGGGGAAGAAATGCCAGTTTTTTTGCCAGTATCTGTGCAGGTAATTCTTTTTCCTTTTTTTAATTTGTGTTTATTTACCAGCATTCTTCCTTTGCGCCAGGGCTGTTTTTTTCTTATTGCCCCAGTCAAGACACTGACTTACTTTGTCGTGCGGCGATAAAGCAGCTCTAGAGACCAAGTGGAAAGATACCCACGAGTGCAACAGCAAAAACATTGTGGGTATAATAACGATATTTACTATTTCCACGACGGCACGACTTTTTTTTCATTCACTAAAATGTAATAAACATAAAACTCCAACTGAGGAGAGATATTATTGAGTAATTGGTGGGCCAGTAAAAAAAATAGCGACGATTCTGGTTTCAATCGAGAACGTTTATGGCGAGGTAATCTTGTTCATTTTCTTTAAAGAAACTGTACCTTTTTATTCCAAATTTGGAAAATTTAAGAATGTATCTGCTTACTGGTCGTGCCAAGGTGTGACTAAATTTTTTTTTCCTATGAAGGAAGATTACAGTGGATAGCAGCAATAGGTTGGCTGTAAGTAATAATGTACGCTGCAGAAAAATGCTACTTGGACTAACCAGCCATCAAGGTCACTTGTGTTCTTGTCATCAAATAAATTTTATTACGATACTTCCTCTGTGGGGTTTGATGTTAACAAAATTTGTAGCGAAATGATTTGTTGAAAATATCTAATTTACGGTATTTTGTGCAGAAATAAAAATGACGGGGCTCTACATCAAACGTGTCTAGGTACACAAGAATGTGTAGGTCAGCTGAACTCGCCACAGTATGTGTATATAGCTCTGTGTGCTTTTGTAGATCTTGTCGATTTACCGTATATATATATTCCTTTGTCATAATGAGAATCGCAGGTTTTACAAAAAAATCTAATAAATTGGTTCATTTAATTTTATCGTAATATTGCTTTGTACAAAAGGTTTTCTGGGCAAAAACGTACGTTCAAATTAACAAGACGAAAAATTTGGTAGAAGGGACTTTTGTTGTTGCTGTGTTCCCCCTGTGCAATACTGTTAATTAATGTATTGCCATTATGAAACGATTTCTGTGAACAACAAAACTAGTTTCGTTTTTAGTGCTTTTTCAAGAAAGGCCTGTTTTTCTGCGTCTGGCTATATACCGCCTGCTGGCAAAAATCATGATCCTATTGATTTTTACGACTTCACAAAAGCTCCTCGCAGGTTCGTTTGATGGTGGTGGTGGGGATGATGATGATGATGACGGTGAGGAGGAGGATGATGCTGATGACGACAAAAATGCTATAGGTGACCACTTGTTCTCTTTTATTATTGATGGGAATATCGCCATTATTTTTATTAATACATTTATCAGAAACTTTTCAAATTAATGTGTTTACAGGGAGAGATCCCAGCAGTGCTTAAAATGTGGCTTCACAGAAATTCATACTACTCACAATTGTTTGCTCTGTACTGCTCGCATCTTGCTGTTAAGTTTAGTGATTCCTTTGTCATAAATATAAATGATTATTATTACAAGTCATAATTACCTAACGTGTAGCCTGGGAACGAAACGAAACATGCGATAAGCGAACACTTTAATCAGGGTAAACAAAAACCCTTTGCGTACCTCTTGTATTTCATGAGCAGGAGTAGTAGTAATAACAACAATGCATATGCGTCATGCCTAAAAAATCATGTCGCCCGTGTCCTCTTGACATGACAATGATAATAATGATGATGTGTTTCAGCTGATGACGCTGGCATAATATATATAGTAGAGAATGAGTTACGAGTAAGATATTACGCAGGTACGGTGGTGTTGTTGGGAAAATGTGTATCATCATCAATTTTTTCGTACCGTGACGATCAGAGTAATCATAATGAAAATAATAGGTGGATGAGGAGGATGATACATGGTATCGCATACGTCCAAAAAGCAAACTGTGTTATTATTTTTTCACATAAAGAGGCTACTACCTTCAATCAATTCCAAACGACAAATAGGCATAAAAATGTACCTCTCTCTCTCTCTCTCTCTTTCTATGATCTACAGTGACGAAGAAAACAAGAAGCATGATGATTTGATGATGATTTTGGGCTTGGCTTTAATTTTTTGCCAGGGAGAATGAGTCAGTTACAATCCGAATGAATAGATAAGAGCTATTCACCATATTATCGCGCTAAGTACTTTGCTGAAGACGATGAAAAGAGCAACAGTAGTACAGGTAGTAGTAGGTCACTCAACAGGGTTGCTGTTCCTCGCTGCCATTTAGCTTGTTGAAGGGAAAAAATTATAATGAAGATGAAGACGCTTTGTTGTTGCAATAAAAAAAATTATGCCTGTACCTATGTATATGTTTATATATATGTGTGTGTGCATGTATGCCCGTCTGTGTGCACATAATCATATGCCTCTGAAAAAAAGAGAAAACAACAAATTCTCCCCGTGTGTAGGTATGTTTGTTACAGGGACACTACAACTAGTAGTGGTATAGTGAGTAGTCCGTAGTCGTCCCAGTCATTATTAAAAGCAACGGGAAAAAGTTATCATCATCATAAAAAATGTAAGCTACTACTACAATCGCCGATATTCCCTTCTTCCTATCCATTTAAAAACAAATACAATAATAATAGTATTTTATATGTGGCGTTATGCGTGTCTAGAGCGGAGAAACGAGAAACTGGTAGGGGATGATATGCTAAAAAGGGTGAAGAGGAAGAAGGGAGCAGCTGTAAGAAGAGCAGTAATGTCAAGAGAAATGTGAACATCATGTGATTTTTATGGAATTTTGTGCATTTATTTATTTATTCATTATTGCCGTGTGTGTGTGTGTATGCATGTACCTTTAAGTGTAGACAAATAGAAATGATGGACGGATGATGGTCAAGTTTTTCTCTGTATTGTTTTACGCGTAATTCACGTTGTGGGTAGACTAGACACACTGACATAACTAGTAAAATCAGCAACAAGCTCAACAGGTGCAGCGCACTAACAACTGCACACAGGTACCAGTAATGCACTCGATGAAAAAAACTGAACCGTACCTGACAGAGAAAATACTTGAATGTGTCTACAACTTAGCATTTATTTGCCCTGCCAGTAATAACGATGATGATGATGATGATGACGATCATGATGCTCCTTTAATAAGGTATTTTCTTGGGATGATGACGGCACAAAACGGCCACGATTGGTATATCAAAGGATCCCCTGCTGGGAGCACTACTGCAATTCTGAAGAATATATCGGTTGCTATTTTCCAATGCATTTATATAGCATTTTTGCTACTACAACAACACATACCTATCATAACTACACACAGATCAGATCAAAACTTCACTGTCTTGTGACATTTTACGATGATGACTCATTTGTGATCCGAATGATTTGTAGTGGTGGGGGTGCAAATTCAAAAAAACGTGTGTGTGTGTATGTGTGTCTATGTGGCCTAGTCTTGTTAAAGTTTTGTGGTTTTCTTTTTCTTCAAAAACAACAATAAAAAAGGGATGATGATACCCAGTATCCAACCGTGTATATCATATCAACAGACCGGAGAAATATGACGACGTAAATCCTTTTTTGCGTCCGCATTATATCATTTTCATCGTATTTCGTTCGTCCGTCCTGTAAACGCTGAAAAGAAACCACAAAGAAGAATAAAAACAACCTTTGACTAATCATTATCCCCGTCATCATCATATTATCCTTATTATTTCTCGAGTGTCTCTAAACCATAATGTTTCCTTTTACCTGGTACGTCTCGAACAGTTTTTAACAGGCAAGTTACCATTAGGTTGTGCTCCTCTCTCTCTCTCTCTTCTCCCCCTCTCTCTGGTTTTAACGATAAAAGTTGCGGGATCTTACGTGTTTATTGTTATGACCATTTGGTTTTGCAAAATGTCGGTACTGAGAAGTAGACGCCGACAGAAGACCAGATGAAAAGAAACAAGTGGAAAAATAAGGCTCTTGTGGTCTCTTTTTATTGTTACTAGCGCCATGTGGTAGCAGTTTGCAGACGTCTTAATGAATTGATTGTGTAAAAGAAAAATTCATCTCCCGGTATGCTACGAACAAAAGCTACAAACTGCCAACTAACAATTACTATAACACTGCAGCAACAGCAGCAGCAGCAGGATGGCAAAGAGCTATCACTGCTGCTGCTTCACTTTACTAGATCAACTTTTCATTTCCTTCTGGTCAAGTTTGCTTGATGAACTCGAGGAGAATTTTTAAATGCTCTCATTGGAATAATGAGGAGCACGAAAGGATTTTTTTCGACCTAGTCGGCCTTTCTTTGATATACCTGCTATTGGCACGGCTACTGTAGGGAGGATGACGGTAGAATGTGATGATATGCCATGTTGTTGTCTATGTTTTTAACCGCGATGGCGATGGTGATGATGATGATGTGCAATGATAATCAGTAGTAGCAGCATCAGCAGCAAGGTATGGCGTGGTTTCGTTTGGTGCGTGCTCGATGCGCCATTTATATTTGTGTACGGTAAAACCACTTACGTGTGAGGATCATGGTCACTACTACTAACTTGGTCGTCGTATAACATGAAAAATTAATCAAGGAGAAGTCAGAAAATAGTCGTGCAACTTGTCGATTTTATTAACAAGGTCTTAAACTGGCATAAATCATTAGTCATCAGCAGCAGCGGTAGCACTGTGTCTCATCGAGCAAAAAGGTAGAGTCGATTACCGTTATGTAAGCGGTATCTACGAGGAGTTCACTATTGGTGTAGAGATATCCTGGGCACAAACGCCCTATATACAGTAAATTGTCTGGTGATCTCCTTGAAATTCGAACCGGGAGGCAATCTAATTGATCCTTGTGCAAGAAACGGCATATGGGAAAATAATAAATGATTGTATTTGAACTTAAATCAGAAGAAAAAAAAGCAGGAGAACATAATGATGCTTGTTTTTAGGAGTCACTATCTCCGCCATAATGAAATATGTGGTCCTTTCCTTGAAAACTCTGCCCTTTTCGTTTTTGCCCGCCGGTAGTTTGTGACTGCAAAAACGAAACAGGAATTTGAAGAACACCCCCATTGAGAAGTGCAGTAGAAGAATTTGGTGGCTCTGGGAATGAAATAAATAAAATGGTGTGATAAATCATGAAAAAGGAGAGAAAAATTGCCATACTGAATGAAATTGAGAGGATTTCGTGCATTTGGGATATTGATACTGTTTTGCTAGGTTAATGCTTTTGACATTTTTTGGGGGAAGGCGGGAAATATAATATACGCAGGAGGTAGTCTTTGTAGTGATACTGTTGCTGGTGGTGGTGGTGGTGATTACAAAATAAAGTAGACAAATGGATGATCGCGAATGATGTGTTCAGGATTGCGACTACGATTGACGACGATATTTCACAATCCTTGACAACAATCAATACTAATACGTATGCAATATTAATAATATTTATTGTAAGATGAGAAAAAAATGAGTTATGACCATTTTTTTCTGTGGTGGCGTGGCAAAGGAGTTTTCTGTTTGAGGAGGCTCTCTCCCTCCGAAAATGGCTTTGTGGGGTTTAGCTCATACAAAATTTCCAATAAAAAAGAAAGTCACAACACCACACCACCACTCTCTGTTTACCCGTGGACTGTGTAGAGACCCACAAGAAAAAATATAAATGTTGCCATAAATCGTGGAAAAATGACCAAAAAGGAAGTCGTAGTGGCAGTGGCAATACTGAAAGGAAAAAAAACTGTTACAATGCGTTCTTGTTTTTCATATTTTGACAACTTTATCATTTCGCCGTTGACTCTTTTGGAGATTGTATTGATTTCTCACGTGGCAAAACGTGTTTTCAATCTGGCATGCACGCACGCACGCACGTAGCAAGCACACACACATTATTATATATCCTTTGCCTCTGTGTATATGCAACACATCCACTATTAATTTTGTGGTCATGCATACTCGAAAACTGTCATAAAAAGGGAAACTGCTAATTTGAATACACTTTCTTACATACGTTTTATTTTTAGACGCCGATGGGGCATGCCTAGGTACAACGAGCTGGTGTTCACAGCTACTGTGTAATTTCCCTGGTAATCTCTTTTTGATCAGCTCCCAGATAAGACGTTTTGCAAAGTAGGAGGGTGGAGTAGAGGGGTGCTATGGTACATAATCTCTGCCACTCACACGTTTTTAATAGCCGACTTCCTATTTATGTAGCGACCAAAAAATTTTGTAAAATTAGACACACACACACACACACACAAGCATAAGAGCGAAAAGGCGACTTGCATGAGTAATGAGACGTGTATTACCCTACGAAGCAATAAAAATGAAGACATTCATTTACATACTTCTGCTGAGAGTTGGCTAAAAGGACGAAGGACAAAACGGCAATAAAAGATGACTAACCATTTAATTGTGAGTACAGCCATGGTACACACACAAGCAATAAATAATATTTAGTAGTTTTTACGGTTCCAAATGCAAAGTGTTTTAAAAATAAGCTTGTTAGGGGAGTCGAGTCGAGAAGATGAAGAAGTGTAAACGAGTTTTGGCACTATGGCGTTGTTGTGTGGGGTGATATGCAAACTACCAATTAATATTGGCACACGGGCAAAGTAATGGAGTATTTTATGAGTGTGCAAAGGAATTGAATGGTAATTGAGACAGGAAAACGTTTTAATTTTCTTTTTTTTTCTGCTGGGGCCATGCCTTCTTTCCCTTATTAGCTTGTGGTCTGAAATTGAGACTGGAGATTTTTTTGATGAGCTTTGAGTTTTTATTGTGGTTTGACATGCAAACTTTGAAAAAAGGGTGAGCGTGGCTTTAGAGGGAGGAGGGAGCAGCGGCAAAGAGCTCTTGCGTTATTTTTTTTACTTTTGCTGCTGTTCATGTCATGTCATTAGGAAAAGTCTACCAAGTTTCCTAAGACAACGACAATGACGATAACAACAAACAGCAGAAATAAAAATAAAGAAGAAACTTGAAAGGGATTTTGTTAAATGAAGAAACAAACGACAACGCCAGAAAAAAACTTTATTTCTCTTCTTGGTATGTTCGCTTGCGTAAGTAGATGTACACCCACTTTTATTCGTCAAAGAGAGCCAAACCGGATATTAGATTGACAAAGCTCCGGAAGAGAAAGACTGACATAATATAATACGAGCATAGCGTGTAAGCATTTTATGCAAATGACATTACATCTTCATCATCATCACCACTAAAGGCAGCTCTGGTTGGTGGGGTGTGCATATTGCGCAATCCTGACTTCTGACAAAGAAATGCCCCTCCACGTGCCACTTGCCAAGTTGGTTTTCTGGAGAAAAAAAGTTTTTGAATAATTTCGGTCTCGTAATAGGTTACCCCATGTAATTTTTTTTTCCTTTTTGTTCAAAAGTAAAAACATACCTAGTATTTACTACTAATAACGATTAAAAAGGGTTAAGATTAAAACGTGCTTGAGAGAGAGAGAGATCACCCTCCTCGGAAATGTGGACGAACACGAAGCACGTTGCCAGCTGCACGTAAACTGGAAAGCCACACGTTGAAAAGAAATACTTGATTCCATCATCCTCGCAAATAACAACTTGTTCATTAAAACTGAAAGTACAGAAAGGAAATTTAATTGGAGCGCTTGTTATATTTATCATATCTAATGAATTATATAACTTTAATACGTGGTAATGAATTAATTAATTAAAAAATCCAAAAAACTGCCAAAATTCATTTCAATTTTCATCTCTTTCATACTTCTCAATCCTCGTATGTGGCACCAGATAAAAAAACCGCATTTTTTTTTCTTTTGAGCTTGTCTACAGTAATGAAGATTGAAGTAAAAAAGTGATTATTCATTCGATCGTACCACTTCATGAACAGATGGAATGCAAATAAGTTGTAAATTTCATAGAAAATTTGAAAAGAAGAGGAGAGATGATAGGATTGACTTTAATGTTGTTACTTCTCCTCCTGCTGCCACCACTGAGGATCAGCAACTTCAACGTTGACTTCATTTCATTTCTACCGATGATCATCATATTCGCCCGTGAAGGAAAAACTAACGACACAATTTAATAAACATATGCACACATTTCTCTAGAAGCCCGTAACTCCACCGTGATATACGATATAATATAATAACTTGCACAAAAGGCATCTCCCACCACCAACGACTCCAAGCAGCAGTCAGTTTAGTCAGTCATTTTTAATTCATTCTCTCCTCTTCATTCTGCGGAACCGGAGGAAATGGAGCAAGAAACAGGGCAACGTACCACAACACCTGAATAATCAGTCTCACCAGATGTTTGATACGATTTATTCGAATCATCATAATGCAATTACCTTTTCCCATTTTCCCTCTCATTTCCCCGTGCTACAGCAGCAGAAAATATACCAATTCGATTGCGGTAATGAACCACAAAATATCATTAAGAAGGCAGTGATAAGTACGATCGAGTAGAGTAGTAGTAGTAGAGTAGTGATGTCTTGCGTCAATAAGTTAAAAGGTCTCCTGTATTGGACCATACACCCGTAAACATACTACCCGATTAGGAGAAAAAAATTACCAGACACAGACAAAACGTAGCTTAGTGATAATAATATTAAATGCAAATGCTTAGCGTATCATTAATACCATTATTATTATTAATATTATTTTATCCAACCTTTCATCGCTAATAAACGTGCTAATGATACAAGACTTGAACATCATTAAAAGCACTGGGATCTCTCGCTCTGCTGGATATCCGTGTAAGCTTGTTTGTGAACATGAAGATGATTATTATTATAATGCTTCTGGTGATGATGATGATGATGATGATAATGAAGATACTCGCAAAACCTATACACCTCTACCTCTCTCTAGCCTGGCTTCCACTCTCTCCGCTCTCATCTTCTCGATATCTGTCTACCACATCTCTCGTCTTTCCTTATCCGCGTAGTACGCAACTGATGATGATGGACTGTTGTGAAGACTCGTCAGGTAGACCCACCATGTGTGTGTGTGTGTGTGTGTGTGTGTGGGGTGAACGTATACTCGGCCACCTGCATCAATTCACCCAATAAAAGGAAGCAATGTTTTAATTCCTGCTTTGCAGCAGACGTCGTCGTGGGTAATATGACACATTAATTCGGGAAAACATAAAAATGAACTGTTTTACATCATCGGGGTGTACTTACGTACGTACGTACGTTGCTCTTCCAGCAACGCAGTAGTACGAATTTCAGGCCCAGTCAACTGCGGAGTATCATCCGTATTATTTCGTGCATGTGTGTCTGTCTGTGTGTGTGTGTGACTCTTAATGCGATGGTACAACAAAACTGTTTTCGTTGCTTTGTTTGTTCAAAGGTTTTAATTGCTAGTGTGCGACTAGTATTATTATTTTTGCTGCTAGTAATTAAATCAGCCTGCTGTTAGAGCAACATTCAAGTCATGACATATACAAGTAGTAATATGACAATGACGATTGATGTTCGTGGGCGGTATATATTGTGCTGTTGCAAAGTCCTTTTTACGGTGTTGTAAACTCAAGTCGGCAGGTATATGTACACGGTTTTTCCTCAGTATTCATTAAACTTCATTTGTTCGGCTTCTTTTCCAGTTTGTCTACATTTTAAGTCGCCGATAAAAGGCATTTTGGCAGACGGGGGAAAAGCAAAATAAATCCACTTAATATTTCAACCGATGTCAGAGTATACTTTTCACTCCTTTCATGTATCACTGCTTACATATTGTGTGTGTGTATTCGTACGAATTCATACTTAACGTCATCGTCATCAACAACATCCTTCTTTCTCTTTTTTGATCTTTTTGAGCTTTACCTCGTTGAAAACAGCTTACGTGGCGTCGCACGGTTGACGGAGCACGCCATTTTATTTTTCAACCAGCATTTACCCAAACGGCGGTGATTACTGCCATGACAGTAGTGATGGCACTTGAATGGAGTTTTTGTCGCTCTGTTTCACCCTGGCAAGATAAATAAATACCTGCCTACCTATGATGATTATTATAGAAAGTTGTGCGAAGTACTCCTTTCGTCTTCCAATTAACAATACAAGGGCTTTGTAGTTGTTTTCAGAAAAATAGCAGCTCGAACGAGAAACTACATCAACTTTGTCATCACAACTGGGAGTTCACAGGAAAAGAAAGCCAGACATAAACATTATTAATGTTTCTTTCAGACAATATTACATTTGCTTATTATTGATAATCACCGCTTTTTGTAAAACAATAGTATCAACGTACCACGCAGTAGGCAACGTGATTATGAGGAATACATAATATCATTTAATGTACATGTGCACTTGTTATCAGGAATAATGAGTATAGTAGGTTAAAAAAAACTTGCTCCTTGTTTCTTCGCCTCGTCATCATCATCATCATCATCATCATCATCAGCGTCATCAAACTGAATATTATGATCCTTCTTTTGCAACTAGCACAGTTTCGAGTTGTTCACGTTCCTAGAGCTCTCCTCCTCTCTCCACGGGAGACTTTTTACAACTTGGTGGATGGAGCGCAAGGAGATTCAAAGCTTACTTTGTTTCTCTCTCTCTCTGTGTTAGTAAGCCCCCTCTCTCTCCCCGTCTTTCTCCTTCTGACCATCCAGCTTACTAATTAATCAAAAGTATGTTTTTGAGGATGATGACGATAGCTATCAATAGCATTTGGGTATTCCCATATTCATATAATATTCTATTACAATCACAATAGCCGACGAAACAAGCAAAGCAGGAAAAGAAAGCAGTAACTCACACAAGGAGCAAAGAACATTGCCGTATAATTCCTTTGACTTATATATCATTATTAGGGATTTTCCACGTATTCGTGTAATATTGTTAAGGAGTGGTGGGGAAGATGATGATGATGATGATGGTGATGATGATGGAGACGGTGAAATGGAAGGAAAGCCTCTTTTCTTCTTGGTTGGATTACTAATCAATATAATATATTTATAAAATGTACTTTATAATACCCGTGATTCATGATGATGATGATGATGATGATGATGAATACACGAGGAAAAGAAACAGTGATACGAGAGTACAACTGCAGGAGTTGTGGTGCGAGCAATAATGGAATAATGGGAATAAGTGTCAGCAGGATCCTAGGGAGTTGTACGGTCTTTATGGCACTGGGTTGTTAATGATATTGGCGGTGGTGGTGGGTATAGCATGGCCGCGCGGTCTGGTGTCTTCGTCTTCTTGCTGTACGTACTTGCACTGTCCGATTAGTAGTATTGACTGTGGCGATGATAAGAATGACTGAAGAAACGAAAACATTTATCATTTAGCTTGCGAGCGGCAGCTCCAAGGATAGTAGCAAGCAGGGTAATAATATGAAGAGCAAAACGAGGCAGGAGAGGTATTACAGAGGAAAAGTGGAAGTGGGGAATTTTTTTATTGGAAGCAGAAGGGAGAAAAGATAAGGCGGAAAGCTGAACCAGACAGAGAGTGAGAAGTTTAGCTTCTGGAATTATCGTTGTACTCTTGGCTGCCGTTGTATAATCATCATCATCGTCGTCGTCGTCATTCGCGTTGTCATGAATATGTGTGAATGTAAAATCTTACATGATCAGCAGGAGTCATTTTGCTACTTACTTCCTTGGACTCTCTTTTCAGAGAGAGAGAGAGAGAGATGTGTGTGTGTGTTATATGAATCCCTTATTATGAAGTCGAAAGCAAAAAAATAAGCTTGTAGATCCTCTGGGGCAGATGATAATGACGATGACGATGAGACGTTGTTGATGATATCATTTCAATGGTTGGAATCCCCTTTTCTCAGGAATATGCATTGAACTGAGTCCAAAATCCATTTTCCCGTTTTCCAGCTACTGACTGCTACTTATACACCCACAGACGGCGGCCATATGTATTAAGGACGGCTGCTAAACTACTTTTACCATCCGCATGCCTTCTGGAGTTGCAAGCAAGTGGTTCAGGAATAATACGAAATAGCGTAGCATCAAAGATCAGTTACTCCATCAAAACAAGAAATGGCTTATGTATCTCTCTCTTCTCTCTCTGAGTGTATGTCTGTAGGAGAAAAGAGGGAAGTAGCATTATTTTATTGATGATGATGATCCGATTCCGTTTCATCCGTTTTCTCTCTGTCTCTTCCCGCCTTCCACTCCTTCACAATTCCAAACGACTACGAAGCTCATCATGACTGCAATGAGAATGCTTTTCTCCATTTCCCGTCTGTCTTTCTCTCTCTTCTCTCTCCTTTCCCCTTTATTTCCCCTACTTTTCGCGGTCTTTACCAATATTTATCATTGCCAGTGCAGCTACTTCCAATGCTCCACCACAACTTGTTCAATACCATTCTAATGTCTCCACATTCAGAAAGTCTGCTGATATCCGCAAAAAGAGTGATTACATGTACCTCCATAAGTACACTGGGAACATCTCCGTTTCTGTAATTATGCTTTCCCTAAAGATGAAATTAATACACTTATCTACTCCTACTACTACTACTACCCTTCTTTAGTCGTGATATGAGTTCCTTTCTGCTTCTTTTTCCTTCCCTTCACAAGATCACAGTCGTTTTTGTAAAGTGCATTGCAGCATTTTCACGTACTTTCCCATTACAACAGTTCAGTTGTTACTGTTTTGCTACAAGTTTATTACGTTGATGAGAAGGAATGTCTAGTTTAAAAGGATATTTGGAAGTGGAAAGAGTAAAAAAGAGGAATGGATGTGAGGTAATCTTGTCCTTCTCTGTTTGTGCCAAGATGTTCCGCTTACTCACGTGTGTCTAGGTATGTACATATCAAATTAACTGTCCAGTAGCCGTGCACGTTCCTCACGATTGCTTTTTTTCTCTCTTCTTTTGTCGCTCCCCCTCTCCCCCTCATCCACTTTTAATGAGCTATTTCAAGTTTTGTGCCATTAGTGTATTATGATTATGGCAACGGCGTGTGGAAAAAGTTGAAGTAATAAGAATACGAATAAGAAGTAATGCATAGGAAAAGGTTGCAATGTCGTGATCTTGGTGCCATGTCATTTTGTTTTCTCCTTTTTTTATTCCGATGAAATGTGCAGTGTTGCTGGTAGTGATGATACCGCCACTATCATTAAAAGTTAACCAAAAACATACCCGTTGTAATGTTTCTATTTTTTTACTGCTCAAAGCAAAAAAAACAGCTGGCAATAATGCTGAGCACTTGGGCTCTTTTTTACAGTTTAAATACTGTCGTCATCAGCCATATACCCTATATTGCATCGTACACTACAAATTTCGTGCTTGGTCGGAGTAACTGTCATGCAGAAGAAATCTGCACAACATAAAAACAACAAGAAAAAGCGACAGTACTGCTTGGTTTCCTCAGGAAATACGTTGTTCAGTAGTAATTTCCGGATGATAGGCTATTAAATGTCAGGATGATTATGATGACATAGCTTACTTTTAGATGGCACACAAACAGTAACAACTAAGGCAATATTGCTGGAGGAAATGGCAAGAAAAATAGAGAGAAAAAGAGAAAGAGAGAGAGAAAGAAAGAAAAAAACTGGCAAACTTTTCCCTTCCCTCCCTTCTAAGAAAGTTCCATTGAGCAGAGCAGGATGTTCATCATCGTCGTCATCATCGGCATCCATTTTGTTTCCAGGGCTGTGTCGACTTTCCTCTGCTGTGATGATGATGATGATGACATGCCAAGTGAAAATACCTCCCACTCTCTTTCTTATGTCCCCTGTCGTATTTATTTCACAGAGAGACACCACTCTCACACAAGTTGTTCCTATTTAATGTAAATCTTGTAATGATTGTCCACTCTGCCCACATTTTACGACCAGTCGTGTGATGATGACTTTATACAAAATGTATGTCGTCTTGTTGTGACGTCCTTTTATGCCCAAAAATGACGGGATGAAACGTGATCTAAATCTGACAAAAAATATGCACCAAGTCCCTATTACAGAGAAACTTAATCGTATAACTGGAGTAGAGAGTATCTGTTCATCATAAACTACCTGTAACGCAACCCCTACAAACTTTTTTTATTGCTCCCATCATCAGCATCTGGAAAACAATTAATCTCTTTCCGTTTGTCATTGTTCCATTCACTTTTCCTCTGGGAGATTTTTCTGTACAATTTCCTTTCGTTCACATATTATTATTTTGTCGCTGAACTGGCAGATGATGATGATGATGACGATGACGACGATGATATGTACAATAATCTCGATAATTTGATTTTGATTGTGTTTTAATAAAAGCGAAGAGGTGCGTGCAGGAAAACCATTTTCTGTACAACGATATACACCTCTTGGCTCGGGGTGCCCATATGTGGTAACATTTTACAGCACCGCATACTTTAAAAAAGAGCACACAAATAGTACTACCCCCGTGTCAGTTATCACCATCAAATATATTTGTAGACTTGCGTGTTTCATAAAATCGTAGTAGTAATAATAATGGATGATTATTTGTTGTGCAATGCTCTTTATTTTTTAACAAAGTTGGAAAAATCTTCCAATAACTCGTTTTATACATTTTTTATACTCCTCCAACCCTCCCTTTGTTTTTGTTGGGATTTTGGAATATTAAGTGTATTCACTTAAGAAAAATGGAAAATGAAGTACAACCAACAACATTCTGGCGTCAATTGTTGATTTTTTTTCTGTATTTTTCTTTTAAAAAAATAATGTACACTTAGAGAACATACTGGCCTGTTTCTGCCTTTTTCATTTTTTGTCTATTCATTCAAGTGGTTCATCGTTCCTATTATTTACAGATATTATTATTATTAACCATACATCTAGGGTTGAATTTTCTTGCGTAAAAACACGTATGAATGTAGAAATGTCTAGTTTTACGGGAAATGTGAAAAAATAAGATATTATTATTATTATTAGGTACTACCATTATGATAATATGATCACCATCATCGTCATCGTCATTATCATATCACTTGACATGAAGATTGGTGCTAGACATGAAACTACCCTGGCATGCTGCATAGTTAGTGGTAGCCTGTCCTGCTTCCATCTCTCCGCAGCTTCCTTCCACACACACACACACAGATAGATTATTATTAGCATTGTTACACTTTTCATTCCATTCTTTCCACTTACTACACCCATGAGACCGTGTATTGGTAGTTGGTTAGAGAAGTACGGATAGTTTCAACGGGTTTTGTGAGGGATTCCAAGTGAAAACACTTGAGTGTTATGAATTATTATGATGATTATAACAGTGATACTATATGAATGAATGGATTGATGTTAAGCCAGTGAGTCGAGGACGAGAGGTATCTTCTTCTCTCCTCTGGAGAGTGCCGGTCTCTGTTTGAAGTGGGGAAATTCTCTCTTTTTTTCTCTCCTGTAAACCAACCTAACGTCTTGAGTCCTGTTCATTAAACGCATGCAAGAGCCAGTGCAACCGAGGAAAACGGAGATGTTTTTGGTGGCGGCGCGACAACGGCAAAGTAGAGCAAAGCAGGATGCATGGATCTCCTGAAATAATTTTCATTTCAAAATGAATAAAGAAAGGGAGAAATTATTTTGTCTTGTGAAATTGCTACTTTTCATTTGAATATATATTATCTACCGGTAAACAGGGCGGAGAATATTATCACATTCGCTGGGGAGAGAAACACGGAGAAGAAGGCCAAGAGAGTTGTGTGACTTGCTGGCTGCTGCTGTACCAGTTTTGTGTAATAATATTTTCCCCGTCTTCAACTCCATTTTTTTTTCTTCTTCTTTTCTCATTTTGACTGGTTGTTTGCATAGAGCATGTAAACTACAGCGTTTACTTAAGTATTTAATTAAGTAGTACGTACCCGTTGTATATCTGTCTGTGTACATCACGAAATCATCCAGCTTTTTCGTCTGTCTTCATTATTTCCTACCCAGAAGAGACGCTGATGAAACCAGGCTGCTGCAATAAAACAACTGGAACTAGAACGTCTTAGAGAGTGTGTGTGTGTACGTGTTCCTGTTGAAAAACTTTCCTGAGCACCACAGTTTTTTCCGCTTGTATGCAATATAGCAAGTCATTAGGAATTCTCCAGCGAACTACTTGACCCTGTCAATGTTGATTGCACAATGGCTTGATGCTGAGATAATAATCTGAGAATACTTACTCTGTCGTCACTTCCCCATTATTATCCCTACAACCAGCATCATTTCTCGGAAACACAAACTTGCTGGCGATGTCAACAGCTCCTTTTGTTGCTCGTGAATCAGTAATAAATTATGTGCATACATCAATAAAATTTAATATTCACACTAGATCAAAAGCCTTTCATCATCATCATCATATCTGTCTTTCTCTAACACGTAACACTTTTCGTCATACACCAGTACGTACAGCAGCTCATGGAAATATTAATCATAGTCGTCACAGGATCACTCTCTTCAATAACCACCATCTCTGAACAACAATACACTCATCGACAATCCTTCAACTTGTATCTGTCAACTCGTCATGATCGTCATCATCACCGTCATTATAATATTCGTTTGCGATTATGTATCCATGTTAAATCAGTTCCCTCTCGTCACTATCAGCCTGCGCGTAATCTTCGGTCAGTAGTTCAGTAAATTCATCTTTGTAAAAAGAAACTCACTGACATACTATTGCTGCTGCGGTAGACGATCACGATGACGATGATGATGATGATAAATGTAGGCAAATCATAACCCAATAATGCCTTGTATATTATCGTCGTGTAGGCTATCATCATCATCTCATCTCTCTTGTTCATGTCATTTCTCATCATATCTTTCTCTGGCTCTCTCTCTTTCTCTCTCTCTAAGCACTTTTCTTGCTGTTGTTATCATCATCATCCTCCTCCTCACCTCACCTTTGTTGCACTCTGTTGCATCCTCCTCCTCTTCAGCGTCCAACAACATGATCCTTTGATCACACATCCAGTAAAACGTTTTCTTAAGCCGTGAACGGACAAGAATGAGACAGGATGCACATTACGGTATTTTACCAGTTTCTTCGTGATTAAACACCAAAAATTCTCGGGTTACCATGCATGTGTTACGATGGCAAAAAGGGCCATCAAAAAGAAGAATTAGAAAAAAATCTAAAAAGAGATGATGGACGTGCACGCTTTTTCGTACCGTTTTTTTCTTCTTACATGGCCAAGCCCGTTTAAAATCTCAGGTTGTCTATTCTTTCAGCGAGAGGGAAAAAAATGTAGGGATACACGTCTTTCTTATCGTTGACTTGTTCAAGAGAAAAACCGTGTCAAGACGACAAGCAACCTATGCATAAACATACACACACATGCACTTACCAATAATAAATATGGGTTTCAATTGTTGACGACTCAGCTAGCAATCAGGAGCATTGCGTTGCAATTTAATGTGCACTGCACCGAAGCAGGTGATGATGATGACGACGACGATGATGATGATGATGCCCATGAAAATGATGATGATACCACCCGTTATTTTTATCGCATTTCCATGTTGGGTAGCACATTTATATTTTGCCAGCAGCAGCCACATCAGCAGCGGTCCACTCCATAGTACATGGAGCTAGATGAATGACTCTTGTCATTTGAACACGACCGTTTATAACACAATTTCGTTTTTAAATAGAGAAATAAAACAAGCACAAAAATAGCCCTGTGCCTTGTGACTCTATTATATTCCGATGAGGAGTGTCGAAAGAGAAGATTTTGATAAATGTACACTTTTTTCTTACTTTATGGGATGAAAGGGCATTATGTGCGCTGGTCCTCGCCGCTTTTGGCTGTATTGTGCCATTAATATCGTTTATTATTAATGATTATGGTGGAGGAGGCAGCAGCAGCAGCAATGCTCTCCTCATGATTTACACGGTATGAGAGAGAGAGAGAGACGGTTACTAGGTTTACTATTGTTACTCTCTGCAATGGCGATGATGATGGTCATAGTGGTGAGCGTATTATTGAGAAGCGATGAAATGAATGACATATTCAGACACCCCATTGTTTTTTTCGAATGACCGATAGACACCACCAAACAAAATTATTATTCTGTGCGGTGCTCATTAAATAAGTCTTCTTCTCCGCTCCTACCATCTCGTCGGTATAGTTTTGTAGGAAAAGTAAGTCAGAACAATGAGACAATATATAGTAAAGTATCCATTTGATCCCGTTTATGACGACGAGGGCAACAATGGGAACGATTATGGGGCTTTTGTTCCAATACAATAATAGTAATAACAATACCGAGTAAATCAAATCTTGAGCCGCTTAGACGAGAGGGGGACGACGACAACGTTAAAAAAAATGTGTGTGAGTATTAGTGGAGTGATGATGATCATCATCATGATTATTATTAGGCCCACCGCCTGACACAGTCATCACCGCACCGGTGCTTTTACGACAATTGAAGCATGACGATATGCTTTGTATAGATTTGTAAATTGTGGGGGAATGCATATGGCAACGGTGTGATGACACAGGGGAAAAGTTCAACTAGTGTGACGGACGACTTGATTTGGATTGAGTGGAGCTGAGTGAGCGTTATATTTGCATTATCATAAAAATGTAATTTTCTTCTTTCCTTTCTGTAGTTCCTCGAAGAAACGAAGGGAATCTGAGAATTTATTATTGTCAAAAGACACACTCGAATAAAAGTGGAACGAGTACTGAGGATGATGAAAAAGTTGCAACTGACAATAAAAAGAGATGAAATGGCATATTTTAAATATGTACCTGTACCTATAAGTATGCATACGTTGTCTTCGTCCTCTACACATTTTCTATGATTTGTAGGTCGGGAAATTCACTAATCATAAAATTTACCTATCATCATCATCAGCAGGAGCAGCATCGTGTGTTTTAACTAACCAAGGTAGAAGATGTTTTCAGAAGAGTGTTTGCCTTGCGAAAATTGCTGCTGCCATAAAAGAGGCTACAATGGCAACCAAATGAAGCAAATATCTATTAAAACATAGAATTATATTTTTACCCACTTGATAATGTATTACTTATCTCAATCGTGCACGTTTCTCATCCCGTTTATTATCATCCTGTCTCAAGAAATATACTCTCAAGTGTGGCGAACAATGACTTGACAACTTTTATATAACCAATCCGACAAAGCGGGGGATTCGGAATAGAATAGTGATAATTGGGTCTGATAATCTCATCATCACAGACACAACTACAAGACACTTTGAGAAAGCAAGAAATTAAAAGTATAAAGTTGGTCAACCGACGACCTTAGCTAGTTTTGGCAAAAGTGCGATTTCTTATCGTACACAAATCATGTCAATTGATGATGATAATAATAGTGCTAGTAATAATAATAATAATAACAATAATAATAATAATAATAATAATAATAATAGATAGGATGCCGATATATGGGTTACATGAACTAGTGCAAATTTTTACTTCTCCTTCTTTGAAACTTTTGCCAGTTTCCCATTTAACCTTAACAAGACCCTGGTTTACCCTCCTCATTACCATCTGTCATATTTCGGTCTCATCGACACTCATTCGCTCCTTGTAATTGTCGACAAGTTGAGCCCTAAGAGTGGGCGTCAGTACACCGGGAAGGAATACATAAAAAATACAAAATGGCAGTAGTGTTCACTCACCTGCCAGGGACGGTATAGTCATAGGGCTATACATGTACATAATAACTTGACTTGCACAATTTATTTGGGGGAAATTTTCCCCATAAATGAAGATGCCTTGACTGTAATGAAGCAAGCCGATAAAGTCATCCTCTTCATCTGCGCCGTCATGGCATCATGTAATTTATGTCTTTAAAATGGGTTGAATATTTTTCTTTTTAAAAGAAAAAATAGGAATTGCGACAATTATTGTACGTTGTTGGTGTTGTTGTCAGTGTATCTGTTTTGAAACAATGTTTTTAAAAGAAAAACTTGGAAAAGGTGGATCTCTCTTGACAGCCTCTCATTTTATAGGCACTCTTATCCTAATAAACGGAGATGACTTCTTCTCCTGCCTGTACAGAGTACAAAGAATGAACCGGCTATAAGGCAGCAGGCATCTTTTAGAAGGAAAACGCAGCAGAAGAGACGAGTCTTTTAGCCAAGTGAAGTTTGAAGTCACGTTACTTTTTTTTAAAAAAGGCCTTTAAACTTCTTCCACAAAAAAATATGATTATGATTATTATTACGGTTTATGTTGTTTTCTGCGTTGATATTATGTGATACAATCTTGCATAATTTAAACAAACTTGAACAAGCTGAAGAATTACACTCTTTTTTAAAGCTCATTCAAGAGGGAATGATGATGATGCACACGTGTATCCCGATGATGATAGTATACAAAATGAGCAAAGGTGTTCATGTACACTGTCATATATCCATATCATTATTATCATCGTCATCATCATCAGTTTTCAAAAGTTTGTTCTTCGTCATCGGGCTCATCCCTCCTTCAATGGTGTCATGTGTAATCACTGCATCATCAGCAACAACATCTTGAGAGCGTATTTTTTGAATAGACTTAAAACTCCCATTATTGTAAGCTATTGCAATTCCGGGGTCAAACATTCTTCGTAAGACTGCACGGGTGGAAAAAATTCTTTCTGAGAAAAGTTCAGCCATGACCTACCTTTCTCTTTAATTACAACTACAGCTATTGCTCCGACTATTGCTGACTATCAAAATTTATTCAACAGTTCTCTCAACAACGTTTCGCCTGCAAAACTTTTAGTGTGGAATTTTTGGGTTTTCCTATGAACGTGGGCTACCGGGGTGATAGCAGGGATTGTTGTACCAACCCGGCGCTGCGACCCATCATCGTCGTGTCTGTTGGCGACTCTACCAAATAGTTAGCATTGGGGTAGTTGTGGCACCACTACTACTACTACTACTAATAATAATAATAATAATAATAAGAAGAAGAAGAAAGGAAAAAAAGAATTATGATAATATATCGTGTGTCTTCTCTTATTTCTTGCCGTGTGGCATCGCTTTGGACGGGGAATAAGGCTGGCTGTTTTATCTCGATGGAAAGATCTCTTGCCTGAAACAGTCGACGCGTAATGGAACCAGCGTAAGCGTAGGTATATTGAACATGTGTTGTGTATCTGCTTGGATAAAATAAAATAAAAGAAGCCACAAGACATTTTTTTTCTCTGTTGAACTCCGCAGAATAGAGCAGCTGTATTGTAGAGTACGTTTTGATATAGGTACAAGCCTACACTCAAGATAAATATATTATAAGTCTCATGTCGACTTGCACTTTTTACGTTTCTGTAACCACGGTAGAGAGACACCAGTAGAAGGAAGAAAAGATGGATGTTGATGATAAACTTGAAGATAAAACCGGAGGAAAAAGTGTATTATTAATACTGTTCAAGCTAAAATGTCTAATGATAATGACCAAAGTTAGACGAGGAGCATGTATAATTTCCCAAACATATGCACACTTTCCTCCTTATCTATCTTGGTGGAGAGGGCTTTTGCCAGATTGCCAGCTTGGAAATGCAAAGTAGCAGAGAGACGGGCATGTAGTTAGTTATCATGGATTTGTTCGGGAGTTGCTGCAAATGTAACGTTTTTAACACGGAGACAATGGAATGCGAAAACACACGTAATAATAACAGAGTAATAATAATAATAATAATAATAATAACAAAACAATCATAATATGTCTACCTGTTTATTCGATTCGTTTGATGGCACTTGCAACACCATAACGCGATGATGGGTAGGTAAGAGGTGAGTGTAAGTACCACTACAACAAAATTGGACCACCTCACCTCATTTGAGGAGATGAACAAACGACCGCGACAAAAAAGCAATAATGAAGAAAAAAATGGAATTTACTTTTGCTCCTTAAAGCCTGTCCATTTTGTTTTAGCACATATTCCTCAACATTTTAAAATATATTACTCAGGCGTACATAAATCAACTGAAGGATTTATGGTGGTTGCGTACACCGGTTTTTGCACATTTCAAATTATTAAAGACAGCGAGAGAGAGAGATAGACAAGAAAGAGAAGAGTCTTTCATTTCATGCAGAAGAAGGAATAACACGTCTGTGAAGTTGGTTTGACGCAATTTGTGCATAATAAAATATTATCCTTGTTCTCTGATGATAGCCTATTCCCTTGTGTTAAGTAAGCCCAACACCACAAATGAGCCGGGTGTATTTGTGTATTGCATACTAACAGCTTCTCTTCTCCAGTTCTACCGTCATTAAAATTATATAATGCATTATTTTAAAACGAACAAGCCTCGAACAACTGGGAAGCATCAGGAATTACAACGAGTAGATCCTGAGAATCTTATAAGCTCCTTGACGGTAAAATTTTTAGCAATACCAATTAAGCGGAGAGGCAGTCCTCCCCCCGATATATATACATTTTTTGTGGAAAATGAATGAAATAAAAAATGATGGCGCGAATTATCATATCGACAATAGTATCAATGAATCTATTTGACTGTGTTTCTCTTGTTCTTTTCTTGTGTTCTTCTCATTTTACATGTTGTCGGCTCCCTGATCTGGTTTTAATTTAGACAGAGAGAGAGAGAGGAGCAAAAAGAGGATAAAGAAACTAAGGCCATACGATAATACCCAGAGCTCTCTCAGATAATAAGGCTGATAAAGACTACAATCCCGAAGCTTGCTGAAATGTGCTGATTAGCAGGTACACAACAACAACAGCAGCAGCAGCATGTAACGTGGCAGCCAAAGTAGTCAACTCTTCTTGCGGCTTTAGTCACTGATTCATGATCAACATAATTTATGGCTTTCCTCTCGCTGTTAATCCATCCGTGAATCAGTTTGATGTTCTTTCTGTACACAGTCAGCTTTCGTTTCAACCGGTGGTGCTGGTAGTAATAGTAGAAGTAGTTGTAGTACGTTTCGAGAGGACATTGTTTCATCCCGTCGTCGTCGTCATCGTATTTCTTTTTTTCCCCTGCTGGCCATTGATCCTCCTCCATAGTTCTCATCAGCAGTTCCTGATTTTCTGGGTAAACTCTATGAACAATACGACGACGACGACACATCGACATGACTTTGTCATTTTGAACTGTTACACCGCCTGCTGCTGTCACTTGATACACTTATTTGTGGCCAAGTCAATTTAACGGCAAGGACTACTTCATACCTGTACTGTATCAGTATCTCTCTACCTGATTAATGTTATCGCTATGCAGGTACACAAGTGCATTTTAGACTCCCCTTTTTCACCCTCAATTCACTTGAGAATCAAGGAAAATTAGAAAAAACGAAGGTTTTCTTCAGTTGTGGACTGTTTCTCTTTTTCTTTGATGATGGTAAATCCTGATATGATAATAAGCAGATTAGAAGGACAGAGGGAAAGAGAGAAAATAAGAAGAAGAAGAAGAGAAAAAAATGTTCTTTTGGCGTGACTGCATATTTTCTTGAGAATGGATTACATTGATATATAGAGGGAGAAAGAGGCGCCTTTTTGATAGGAAATATGGAAGTCGTTCTGAAAATGTCAGTTGTTGGTTAGTTTGGTAGAGGCTGTTGTGGCAACAGCCTAAAGCGAGACAAGTTGTTTAGTGCGAAATAATAATAAAATTTTCACTGTCTGAATAACATTAAGCCTGAAACGTCGTCGTCGTCGTCGTCCACTGGTTGGGTGTAGAGGCTACTTTCCGCGTTACTATTATTATTGCACTTGGTTAAATTGATGCGAATGAGAGTGAGGGGAGAATAAGGTGACGTAGAGGTTATGAATATTGATGGGGCAAGTCGTGTCAACAGATTTGGATGAATTAGAGAAAAAAAATAAAACGAAGATGTAAAAACCACGAGGGACAGAGTCGCCGCGACTACTGTGGCCACAAGGAGAGAGTGCTAAAACATTTGTGCTTTTTTTGCTCATCATCATCCTTCTCCTTTATTTATTTTTTCCTGTAAAAATATTTCCTGTTTGATGAATGGGCTTGGGATGAGTGAGACACAACATAGAGAAACACACATACGGGAGGAGAGAGAACGGGAATAATAGATCTTTATCAGCAGCAAATCGATCAAGTTCATGGTCTTTTACATCACACCAGCAGCAAGAGTTTTTTTTAAGCCTGGTGCACACTGTCGTCGTCCTCATGGTAAAAACATTTTAAACGTGAGTAGTGTAAAGAAATCGAGTGAAAAATTGTCGAGTGTGTAGTAAATAGATAGAGGGTACTGATAGCCTGCTAGCAAAGCCCCCAATAAAAAGATGCAGTTGATCATATTAAATATTACGGCGTGCCTGATACCAAAAAGTTGGTGCCTCTATCATTTTATTAGAGATGGCGATATTTTGAAAGAGGTCGAAAATAAAAAGACCGGTCGGTCCAGTGGAAGACAAGTGGTCTCTCTGGGGTCTGTTGCGATATTTGTTTTACTTTCCTGTTGGTACGCAGATTAATAAAGATTAAAATAGTGATATGTTCATCTTTTATTTTCCTGTTCATCATCATCTAAAAAAAAAGAGATGGGAGATTTTGCATTGGAGCAACTTCATCATCTTCTCTTGTCTTTCATACACTTCACTTGTTATATGGTGAAAAAGAAAAGAAGAAGAAGAAAATGATGATGATAATGATCATCACTATTTCGTACACTGCATTTTTCCTTTTGGAAAACAAGCTGTTGCAGTTTTTATGCGAATGCAGCAGCAACACCTGCACCTGTATCATGCACGATTGCCATTTACAGAAACAACTACGACAACAGTCAGCGTACATACACAGGTACGTAGATATACACACACATTCAATTACGTCATTTTCATTCACTTCTGTCGTTGTACCTATACCTATCACCGTTTCACCTAATGGAACTACTCAATTTATAAGAGAGGAAAAGGTCAAACATTCTGTGTGGATGAGACTTCATTCATGAAAAAATGTAGTTTTTTTTCTTCTGTCGGTGGTGATGTTGGTGGTGACATGGCGTGGTAGTAGTAGTAGTATGTAGAGAAGGAACGCAAGGCACACTAGTTGACTGCTCCCTTCTTGTCGGATCGAAATATATTAATAGTCGGCCGGTTGATCATGATGATGATGATGATGATGATGATGAAAAGTTTTTGGGAGTGTTTGGATTGTGACAATGTCGGTGCATCTCTAAAGTGCCACATTACATTCTATCCACTCTTCATTTTTATCTCAAAAATGGTAATAATTATAATGCAGTGCATGAGACATGCATAACTCGCCCAATCGTTTTCATGGCGATGGTGAACATAAAATACATAAAAAAGTTAAAACTTTTTTTTCTGCGTCTTCGCAATTTAACCTTATATATGTATATACCTATACAAATATACAAGTGCATACACACATACATGTGTACTCACACAATGCAACATGTCGATTTTTACTTGCGATTTTTATCGCCACCAAAGAAAACGAAAACCAGCTTCTTCGATTATTTTTTTGTGTGGCTGCACACACACTGCAGCAGCAGTCAGTGTCAGTTAGTGTGCGTCGTAGAACATGTTCGCCTTTCCCCGTCGTCCTCGTCTCGTCTTCATTTAGTCGAAAGATTCTAATATTTTTTGCTGTTTATGATTGGGCACAACGGAATGCAGGGAATTGCACTGACGACGATGACGACGACGACACAATCGCACCATTCCCTCGGCATTTTTATGTCGTCGTCATAAAATTCCAATTTGTATATTTATTGCATTTCAACTTTTAACTCTTTCATTTAAAATTCAGCCACTCGTCGTCGTAATGGTGATTGGAGAGTTGTCGTAGAGAGTTTTAAAACCCATATCGATATCAGTTTAAAAATGCATTTTATAATTTATATCGTTACATTTAAGTGTCTGAAAGCAAACACCTTTTCGCCATTTCCATCGTCTGCTTACTTTTATTTCTTGTTTTTATCTCCATCCACAATCTTTTTTTTACAAAATAAATTATAGTTTTCTGACCGGGCACAAAAATGGGATGGTATGGTGTCTCTTTACCGTCGTCAACATAATTACATTGTGTTTTCGTGTGTACTAGAACGTCTTCTTGCAGAGTGGGGCTGGTGGCAGATACAATACTTCAGTTGTGTCTACAAACTAAGCAATAATAATAATAATAATAATAGTAATAATAATAATCTTAACAAAAAAATCGCCATCCCCAAGCAAGCCCAACAAACAAAACAAGTCAAGGTGAGCACATTGATAAATAAAAAGGTTTAAAATGTTGCAAAGATTCAGCTAATCTGGGAAATTCCTACGTTATCATTTGTGATTGCTTCACCACTTTTCACTTTGGAAAATCTTGTTTTTTTTTCTCTCTCCCTCACTCCGTATTCTTCCTCAAATGAGCCTATACCTATATACTATATTGGCAATAGGAATTGACATGTTCGGCACGAAAACTAGTCATTGAAAGTAAACAATACGAAAGCTCAAGCAAATATCAGTGTATAGCACAAACACATAATTACCATTAAAGACACGTGACAAAAATAAGAATAACACGAAATGCTGACGACAATGAGGCTAATTTGTTTTTCAATTAAACTATCATTTTTTGGGGGAAAAACGACGCGAAAAGGACGCCGTCTTATTCTTTCTCTTTTCATCTCTATCTTCCTCAGCATCATCGTCGTCGTCGTCGTCCTCTCACGTTTTTACGTTTCTCCTTTGACTCTTCTCTGGTTGGTAGCATTTACACACGCTGGCTCAACCCACTTTAATTATTTTGCAAATTAGTTGTCTGTTCTCCCCCTCTCAATTTTTTTTTCACTGCTGCAAAAAAAGTATCAGAAAGAGGAATTTGTTCTTGACTAATTGCACACATTATATATCAAACTACACACCACAACACATGTAACGCTGCCACGCCAAAAAGAAGGGGCAAGTCGACGTTTCCTTAAAATTATATTGCCGTGTGAGAATTCAGATTTGCATAGAAATATTAAATTGTGATAACAGCAGCAACAAAGTAAAATTATGACTAGAAATTGTTCGATTTAAAAATATGATATAGCTCACCCGACGTACCTACCTACCGGTTTGAGTGTGCCTGCTTATGTTATTATTGCGCACGTCCACCTCATAATACTAGGCTATCCTCCTGAAAATGGTGCAGAAGCACACACATAAAACAATATAATTAAGGCCAGCGAGCTAATCAGTTGCCTACCTTCGTTTTTGTTATGATTTCTACTTTGATAGAGACAACCGCTTTATAATAATGGCAAACAAAATAAATTTAGCAGAACAATCCCCATGGAATAAGTATGTATGGAATAATTTTTTTTAAATAAAAAACAAATCTTTTCTCTCCATCATTGTTTTATAATATCGGGCATCCTCCTCGGCAGCTTTATCATACTTTTAAAAAACCAGGTTGGGCGGAATACCTACGTTTTATGTAAGCCCAAAGTACACAAGCGGGTTTTCGTTTTACTTTCGCTGGAGGCCCCATAAAATGAGTGCACGTACACCTCTACACATCTCTGGCATCTTGATCGTCATTATGCCTGCCAAGACGTTCTACGCGGACCCGATCATGATTGATGAATAAAACAAAAGAAATTGTACATTTCTCTACGGAAACTGAAAATATGCGCAAATTATTCCATGTCGACCCCGCTGCCGTTGCGCCATTACGCTTAAACCTGGTTGTCCTTGTCGTCGTAAGTAAGGTACAGTAATACGTCTTCAAGCGCGTTTAGAAAAAAGAAGCGTATACAGTCATTGTAAAATACGAGAAAAACCGAACAAAAAATGCGGAGGAATTTTTCTCTCATAATTGGTAATTTATATTCAGCGATAATAACTTCCCCTCCTTATTATTAGCGTTATTAGTATTATATTGTGCGCTCTGTCCATTACTGTTATGCAGTAGTAGTACTTCTCTCATTTTTTCAATCATATTTTGCAGTGTGTGATAATAATATAATATATATAAACTGTATATGACTATCTACTTTAGAAAAACAATAGGGCAGGAGTTGAGAAACTTGGTGGAGAAACAGTGAATATTTTATGGGATGCCACCGTGATTGCGGACATACACGTTTATCCGTATCTACCTACGTATTTATACGGCACATCATCACAGGCGACAGGGTTTTTAAAAAAAGTTGAGTGCCTACTTTTCTCTCCGCAGCAGCCATCCTTCTCGTTCTTGGCTACTTTACTACTACTTTGTTGCCCATATGTGTTTGATTTGAATTGGCAAATGGCTACGAAAGGAAGCAATTATAAAGGTGGCTGCTGCTAATTTTCTTTTTTCTTTTTCGGTTACGATTTTCCATAATAACTATAACGATCCTGCAAATGATACGAGTAATGGTGTGAGTGATGAACTCGCACTATGGAAAAATGTGAAAATTAGCTGATTAGATTCGAGCCGGTGGATCGGTAGAAGAAAAAAGGGTATAATGAAATGCAAACGTTAAACACAGCAAAACTCTTTCCCATTGTGGTCAGCATCATCCGCGACGACGCGACGCACCAGCCGAACCCATTTATACATACATCTTTTGTCTAACTGCTACACGATACCTGCCACCTACCTACACCAACGAACCATCCTACCGAACTGCCCCTGACATTGCACGTATTGCAGGGATTATGAGATGGAAGAGTGCCACTTAATTGAAAAGACTTTTCGAGCAAGTAGCCCCTAACTCAACGAAATTATGGTGTACTACTGCGTGTGTGGAGTGTGGACTTGTGTACATGTCTCTCTCTCTGTTTGAAGAAGACGATGAAGAAAAAAACGCACTTTAAAATAATTTTCATGTTATTTATTATTCTTTCTTATTATTATTGCCATTATGATTACTCTCACCAGTTGGACTCTATGACGATGACTACTTTTAGCTAATTTGCACTGGTACCACCACTTCACCGCAGCTGCTGCTGCTGCCATGCTCTAAGAATAATAATAACAGTAACAGGTACATTATTACATAAAAGATGTGTGTAAACCTGTTCCTCCTCTCTCTCTTTAATTTCCTATTAGTTATTCCGGTGATGGGGGCAGTGATGGTTGGTGGTACTGTTTTGCAGGGGTGTCTCACAGCGTCTCATCTACTTTCCTCTCACAATATTTTAGCCTTTTATAAATTATTACTGTATTGCTGTGTGTGTGTGTGTGCGCTGGTAGTTAAGTTGGGAGTACCGGGAAGCTGACCAGTTCAAAAAATGATAAAATAAGAAACATTATTACAGTAAACATTATTTTATTATCATTATTACGTACACATAGTAATGCCCCGCAAAAATGGACAAATATCCACATACTTGGTTAGGAAAATGCAAAGTACGTGATGGGTCGCTTAGGCAGCCGCGTACAGTCAAGGGAACGCTAAAAAGAACCCCAAGAACAATAACTGTTTAACAAAGTAATAATATTTAATAATAATGATGCTCCACAGTTCATATAGCTGTTTTTATTACACCACCGCTCCACCAACCACCAAGACAGTTTTTATTGTTTGATTTGATAGTAATAATAATAATAATAATAATGAGAAGTAGAACCGCAATAACCAACCAACAAAGTTGGTAAGCAAAGAAGATGTAGCAATAACCATAAAATATGGAATTGACTTGGTGGCTCATTCGTTCGTGGGGTAGCAGGGCTGCTGTTGTTGATGCTCGTCTTCAAAACGGATGCTCATGTTTGTTCAGGCTGCCTGATTATTACGCCGAGAAAATTAAAGTGTTCTTCCTTCTTTTCGTTTTATTGTCGTATGTACCCACTTTTACAATCTTGTCAATTGTTTTATTGTCCTACTGGAAAATTCATTCATCCTAGAGAAATCCTCACCAACAAAAATATATTAATTCTGTACACTCGCACAACAGTCGTTCTTGCATTCCTACGCCTCATCGTCATCATCATCATTATCATCATCAGCATTATTTGCTGGAAAGCATTATAACAGTATGCTCGTGTGTAAACATTAAAAAAGTTATTTCTTTTGACAGGGATGATGGTGAGTATGCAAACTTCTTTCAAACCATCTTTCTCGATGATGATGATAGATTACTATTGTGGTGCAGCTGAAGAAAGAAAGAAATAAAAACGAAATTGTGTCCAAATTTGGAACAAAGGAAAATGATAGGTTTTTCTTCTTTTGGATAATTACGGTGTACGATACGAAGTATACTGTTTGTGTACCACAAACTAGAAAGAAGCGAAATGAATAATATGGTAAAATAATAATAATAGCAAAAAGACTATCAGAAGAGTTGCTAAGTGCCTTTTGTACACGAAAATTTAAGCACCATTTATGAATAAATTAATCGTCCTCACGTTGCCATGTTCTCCTTTTCCAATTACCTTCAATATCCCCATATTAGGGAAAAATAGGAAATTTTAGAGAAAAAAATCATCACTGATTTTCACGCCATTTCATTATCTCTTCGTTATCCAGAGGCAAGAGTAAAATAGTTTTAAAGGTTTTTCTAAGTCTCTGGCGGTCTGGTTATGGCTACCTTGAATATTTCAACGCCGTCACGTCACAACAGCAAAATTGAACTACATCTCTGAATTACACTGCGGCAATCGTATCACTCCTCCTGAGCAAAGAGTAAAAATGCATTAGGCGTCTCTCTCTCTCAAGATGAAGAAGTATACAGCACGCACACACGACATGCTTTCAGGCAGTATAAATTGTGCAGTACGGTTCGTCCATCTCGCCTTATACGCTTTCGTCCAATCCCCGAACATAATTTATTTTGTTGATTAGATAGCAATTTTCGTAGCCTTCATTCCACTTGTCAAAAACCTTCGCTGACAACGAAAAGAGAGAGAAAAATACGAACAGACGAGGAATCTGTGAACCAGTAAGGCACAAGGACAATGTTGCCCTGCATGCTACATCGTCCTCTATATCCTTGCGTATCACTACCCAATCTTTAAAAAAAAGATTAAGAGCGGGATTAACGGAGGGCGATAAGTTTTTTATGTGTAGATAATGAGGACGATAATATGTAAATTCAGTGGATCACGAGAAAAAAATGTGCGCTTCCAGTTTGTTGTTTTTTCTTCGAGGGAAAACGAAAAAAGATGCGTTGATTATTTTCACTCGGCGTTTCAGAGATTGCGAAGAAGAAAAGTGGAAAGGAATTTTTGGGTGTTGTCCTGTCCTATATGTTATCATTATCGTCAATATCATCATCATCCTCCTCGGATTCTCATCGTCGCTATCATCATCTGCTTCTCACACTACCACACGCCGTTCCCAATTGTATCTTTGCTTCTTCTTCTTCTTCGTGCAAATGACGAAGATTGCCAAAAATGGAAAGTTGGAATAAATCTTGAGAACAACTTATTATTATTATATATACATCCATTTTCTCACAGCTCAAAAAAAATTTTGACCCGAAGCTGGAATACTTTTCCCTCCTTCACTGTTGAAAATTACTATTTTCAAGATCAGAAAATAAAAATGAAGGAAACATTCCTATCAGCCTGACCGATGTAAGCGTACCATACCGCAATTTTTCCTATTAAATGCACACAAGCATTTTTTTCAAAACATGGCTGACCAACGTGAAGAAAAAACATCACAGCTCTATTTTTTTACCTATCGTCTGCACAGCAGCATCCTTTCTTAATTACGCACGCTGTCTAGCTTCCTTCAAAAAATTTGACCGGTGAGGGAGACGAGTACAACGACAAAGTGTGAGGGTAAAGGGATTTTCCACTTTTACGTAAGCAACTGCTCTCGTCTGCCCTCTTCATGTTCTTTTCTGGGTGACAGTAACAAGAAACGCGACAGGCCCATAATATGTCTCGGAGCAAAAATGGCAGAACGAATGTCGTAATAAGCAATATGGCTACCTCAACGGTAAAATACATAAATTCTGCATTCTTCCCCCTCCCCAATCCTCTCTTGTTGTTCTGATACCTCAGATAGCAACAAGCATAAAGTTCCTTTTTACATTTGGCAAGTACATAAACGGATGAAAGCGGAGAAATGAAAATGAGTATCTCTCTATTAAATGATGTCCTCCTGCTGTTGTCCTTCCGTTAAAAAAACTGCCTTTTTGTACTACTCCTACTTCTACTGCTCTTGCCTTTACGACAATGGAGTGAACGCCTTCCGTCATATTCCGTTGTGATTATCATGCACCATTATTACGATTATCAGTGTTATTCGTTCCATTACGGTTGGTGGGTCGGTCGGCATCGTCATCATCATTGGCATGACATGATACCTCCCTACCTCCTGTTACCATCACGATGACTCTGCATTCTGCCGTCATAAAAGTGCTCTAACGTTTACGACGGACCCTACATTCATATTATGTGTCCACCAACGGTGGATGTTATGATGATGATGGAGATGATGACGATGCGATGAGCATGCATCATTAATAGGCAAGCCAGCAGCCGCCATCATCATGATGACCAACCATGTAATTATCCCTTTTTGACTCATTATGACCTTCGGCTATTACATAACATAAGCAAGCAACCACCACACCAGTGTACCACTATCATCATATTTATTCCGCTTAATAATAATTCTTACTGGCATGGCATCATCATCATCATCATCGTCCATCCATCCATCCTTTGTCTAAAAGTCCAACCAACCTGGTAGCAAGGTGTATATGCATGTACGTCGATCCGGTATAGTGCCTGTGGACATTTTAAAACAACCGAACCGATGATGATGATGATAATGATGATGAAGGTGAGGTTATATTACAGCATGATATTTTTACTTTCGCTCCATCACGGTGACCTGTAATGTTGCTTTATAAAATCATCACCCGTAAATACGAAAAAAAAAGTTTACGCGCTCCATTCCATTATGGTTGTTACTATAATTACCGCACTTTTCTCCAAATTCTTAAAATATTTCTATTTATTAAGCCTTTTTTGCAAAACACTATCACGACTGTGTAGTACATTCAGCAAGTATGTAAATGCAAAGTAGAAAAAAAGCAAACAGGGACAGGGAACCCAGCTTGTGTTCCCTGTGGGATGTAAATAATTGTGGGAAAAATATTTCGTTTCGCCGTGGTACCTCCAGAGAGTGCCAGTCAGCCTCCGTAGTAGTAGTAGCATGGCTTGGCTGATGATGGTAATGTATGTATGTATGTATATGTGATATGAGGGAGATTGTAGCAACAACACAAGCAAGGGAAATGTCAAAGAATTTACAAAGCTTCTGATATTGTTGTTTTTTAAAACATTTTTCACCCTGAGATACATACACTACAAAAGTATGTAGTTGCGTCATCATCATCACCATCACCATCATGCTGTTGCTCTTTGGTCTGTTCCTCTATCTTTTAAAACAGACACGAGTTCACTTGTTCTTCTCTGCTGGACTGAGAGAGTATAATAATGATGACTGTGATGACTGATGACGAATGGCAATGCCCGACTCTCAAGTCGTGCTGCTCTCTCAGATACACATTTTTCCCTAGTCTACTACTACCTACACACAATGCCTGTTTTTTAAAAATGTTAACACGCTAAAATTAGCCAAACAATCAGTCATTGTCACTATTTTCCTGCTTATTATTTTGCCATTTAGCAGAGGAAGCTCTAAAACTATAACCTTGTCAACATTCGACATTACATCACAGAGAGAGAGAGAGAGTAGTGGTGGTGGTAGTAGTAGTATAAGTAGCACTCTGTGGTGTAGCAAGGCAGTCTCCTGCAAGCTTGGAAGATATAGCTTTTTAATGGGAAACATGTGGTCTTTTACACCTTGTTCTCACGTTTGTTTCTAATAAGCTATTAACACTGACTGACATGCAGAGAAAAGCAGAGAGACGTGCTCGCATGCATACCAGCACTATCATCATTATCACTATCGTCGTCGTCATCATCATCAGCAGCAGCAGCAATATTATTGTTGAGCATCTCATGATTTAAAAAAAACTAGTACTATAGGTAATAGATATTATTTCGTAATAATATTTTTATTATTTGGCTAAAAAAAGTTTGCCTGCAACAACATTAGTAAGTAATCCAGGTATTCAAGTTGATTTTGCCAATGTGGTGGTGATGCGGGCAGAAAAAAAAAGTTTACGAGACAGATACCTAATAAAACTTTGAGGCTGTCGCTGTTGAGCTTGACTGGACTCGACTGGGTTGATTTGATATCGGTTGGTTGATGTGTGAGCTGGTTTTCTGGCTGCTATGCGGTGTCCACCCGTGTCCCTTTATGAATATGAATGTAAGAATGTCGACGAGCTCTCTGTTTGGAAAAGAGTATAACGTTACCATCATGTTGATATGCCTGTTTTCAAACAGTTTTCTACACGGATGATATACAAATATAATAAATGCTGCTGTGATCTTGATGGCGGTGGTGGTGAGGAGGTGAGGAGGATGATGATGAGGATCGTCATCTTCAAAAAGAGCAATGGAGAACGACGTGTCTTAAACTTCACTTAACCTCTCAACCTGTTGCTCAAACTTTCAACTCTTTTTTCATCTAGCCAGAGAAAAAAGATCATTTTTCAAGATAATTTTTTGTCTTTTGCATATATTTTGTTTCTTTCTCTTTTCTTGACCAGAGAGACATTAGAATAAAAAAGAGATACCCACGGTGCTCTTATCATCAGCATCATATCGTCGAAAATGTTTCACAATGCCAACCTCCAACTTTTCTCTTTGCGTAGGTAAATTTATTAAAAAAGTAAACCAATTCATTCCGCTCTTTGACTTATGCTCGTTTCACTTTTCCCATAAAAATCTTCCTCCAGAGAGAGAGAGAGACGAGCATCAGAGACATGGGGACAGATAGATAAGTTTGCAAAAGGCAATATTTGAATTCAGTTAAATTAAAATATGAAATAGCATAAAAAATATTTTCAAAAGCACGTAATTTCCTAAAGAGCCCACAGGTAGATTTGCGCTGCAGAGTATCTCCCCGTCATCATTAGTGTGTGTGCACTGTGCCCTGTACAGCTTTCACGGTTATTATGCATAATATTATTTGGACCTTCTCCTTACACTTCCTCCCATGCTGGTCAAAGAAGATAGTAGAAAAAAATGGAGTAGATGCCCTCTATGAACTGCCATATTCCTATCTCCATCAAGATAGCCGTCTCATTCTTCACCCATCTTGCACATAAAACAATCAGCCACCCACCACTATTAATAACACTGTAACAGTTGTTGTAACTACTACTACTGGATTACGTTTTTTCTTCAAATGTGTAAGAAAGTTTGTGAGAGACGCGAGAAAATCCTTGTCTTATCAAAATAGCAATAACAATAACAATAAATAATACTAATGCTCTTGAACGGGGGAATAAAAACGCGTAAGGTTACTGCCGGGTCTCATATACGTGCCATTCGCCCGCCCGCAGTATATAAATTATGCTAGAGCATTCCATTCTGCGCTACGCGAAAGTCATAAAAGGATCTGTATCAAAACGGACGGAAAAGAGCAAAGGAATTTGCGTAATTAATATCTTCATTGAGTATAATTATTTATCATAACAACTAAATTGATCTCCATTTCCTGGCATTTATCATCCGCTTTTTTTGCTTGGCGTATTCGCCCGACTCCATTTTCCGCATTCAGAGTGTGTGGTAATTGGATTTTACTTTTTCAAGTTTCTCGTAACGGATCAAGAATCAGGAAACGGATTGTGTAAGAGGGGTACGTACACGTGTAGCTTTAGAAGGACACGTCAGATACTTTTCTTGGGTAGAATTTTTCTCCTTATGTTTGCCCAATACGCTTGAACAGGCAATGATTGAAAATTTTATTTAGGAACATATTTTGATGAAACAGCTAATAAAAAGGGGATATCATATGTAAAAACCGCGGTGACTTTCCATTTCCCTGTCATTTTCTAGCATATGCATTGCGCCATTGATATATATACGCCTGACTTGATTTTGATGAAGACTGGAGACACTTTGAATGAAAATTGCTTCCTTTCATTTTCGATTTGTTTGGAAAACCCCTGTAGCGAAACGGGCACACATATGCAAAATAACTGGCTCTTGCATGCCAGCACTTAAACTAGCATCTCCTTGTTAGCGCAGGACATCTTAATGCCCCCAGTCAATCTTCAATTTGAAAGAAGGGAAAAATCCAATCGGAAAATATTAATCGAGACTTGAAAGATTCGCTCTGAATCCTCTGCAGCAGCATATCGCTTGTCGTCGTAGTCTTTATATATAATTTGACCTATGCGTGGTGTTAATTAACATAATAAAAAATCCTGGCCACAGGCATCGCCAAAGTGCGTACCAATTTTCTTCCGTTCACATCTCTCAACCCGTGGTAATCCTCTGACCATTTTCCATTCGGGAAGAGCATTGATACGGAATAATATCAAGAGTACGTTACACTCCAGCTGAAAACAGACCAGCATAGCAACACGAGCTCAAGAAATGTGTAATAATCGTAATAATAACGTTTTTGATTGGTTACTTCTGCTGCTGGGGATAATATTGGGGCGAGTGTGATGAAGATGGAAATAAATTTAATTTGGAGCAGTGGTTCCTCATAATCTCGCATGTCATAACTAAAACAACAGTAAGACATGCGTTCAGCCTGCCTAGCTACGTACACACATTTTGTAGTTGTGGTAATTATTCGGGAACTGGTTTACAGCTTTGAAGCATTTCTTCAAAAAAGGAATCCGGCCGGGATCCCCGAAACTCAAGTAAAGTAGACTAGGACCACTACTACTACTACTGGAACTGAAATGGTTCATCCCCGAGAGCATGAACACCGACAATTTCCTTTTAGCCTCTCTGGCGAACATTTCCAGTTGTTAAAATTTATTTATTTATTAAATGTGTGATTACGATGCAGGAGGAAAATGTGTTAGAAAAGATGATTTTGATCACACTCTCGTGTTCGTCTTGTTCAGTCAAGGCCCAGATCCGGTTCCTTGTGGCAATGACGACTATGATGATAATGATGAATGTATGTTATGTGAGGACGTTCACGTTCTAAGAGAACGTCTATCTTCAATAGATGATAACCATGGTAGGTACGGACGTAATTATAATGCTGCACTGAACTTCTCAGTTTACCAGCCTCATCATGGCATGACCAGTTGCGGTTTTTATAGAAATTGGTGATGTTGGGCCGTCTGCTCCCGCTGAGACCAATTTGTGACTGTAACACCTTTATTCAGCTTTTTTTATGCAAAGATCATTCCGTGTTGTGTAGTCTCCCTGGGTAATATTATACCTCCCTATTGCACTACCCTGGCAGTTGTCCCTAGTCCCTAACATTGCAAGAAATAATTTTTCACTTTGCTCCTCATTAATAATTTCAACACATCCAGTCAATCTATTTTCCCTGTTCTCCCTTTCCCCCATTCACGCTAGAATCATAGTCATTCCTTCCTTGTCAGTTTTTTTCCACGCGCGGAAAAAATTTAACGAAAATCTCAGCGCAAAACCACTTGAAACATTTTTAAAATTATAAATCCGGGGTATGAAATGGCTCAGAAAGGAATACTACAGACCACCGTTCACCCAGCCCAGACAAAACAGGGAACACAACTAACAAAGTGGATGGAAGTAGGGAGGAGGAATCGCTGCAGCAGAGAGAGAGAGAGACAAGCAACCCAGATCATTTTTACTGCGTACTTAATTTTGTCACATAGGATGTGTGGAGAGTAGGAAAAAATGTAGTGTTGGAAAAAAAAGTACGCATGATGGTAATAGTAATGAAAATAACAATTTCGGTACGGGAGTGAGCGGTGTTTATTCATGCATTTCCATTTGCATGGCAATATAGAAATGCACTTCATACGAGAAAATAAATGGCTCATGAAATGGAATGAGCGGGCTTCACTTATTTTCGCCTCACTTTTTCCTCCACACAACACCACAGCGTTTGTGGAGTGCTCACTCACAATATTATCAAAGTTGCTGGCTTAAAAATTAAAACAACAGTAGTGCAGCAGCACGGCACGGCTGTGTGGCTACAATACCGAAACGCAGTGATGGTTCGTAATGTAATTCAATTGAACAAGAAGAAAAATGCAAATTAATAAAGCAATCCGCACCGTTCTTATTTGCGAAGGTGACGTCAACCAAAAAATAATGCATTTTGTCTTCATTCCTCTCTCGTATGCACTAGTTTCATCCCACTGATCCGACGGAGGTGGTGGTGATGGTGATGGTGGCGGCGACATTGAGTTTTTTCTCTTCTCTTGGCATAAATAAGTAAATAGATAAATAACGTTTTCTCTCTTGAAAACAGCTTGTGTTGTATGCAAATCAAAGAAGGGTGTGTATAGGAGAAAGGATAAATGCATTTTTTTTGTTCTTGGTGAATAAAATAGAAAGTAAAAAGCGAAAGGAGAAAAAAAAATAAATCTCTCGTTTTAGGTTGGTATGAAGCGTAAAAATGTAAAATAAAGTAGTAATAGAAATAACAGTAAATTTCTTTTTGATACTCTCTTCTCTCGGCGCCTCATTCCACAGCAGTCCACATATTAAGAAATACCTCAATATCAGTAAAGCACCCTCCTGCCAAACTGTATCCAGGCGTCCTTTCTATAAAAAAATATATAATAATACACGCTCGCACAAAAGAATGAGGAGAAAAGGAACGTGACAAGATTACTGGAAAGATAGCATTATGTAAGTAAATATGTAGAGTAAGAGTAATAATGTGTGATATTTTTAACGGGATGGATAGATAAATGGATAGGAAACCACCACGAGCTGGGAATATGAAAAGGGATCTCTCTCGAGAGTGAGAGAGAGAGAGAATCTGTTATTTAGCACAGATATTTATTTATGCACACACTGTCAGGAATGCCTTCTCCTCTAGTCCTGATCCGGAAAAGGAGGGTAGTAGTTGTCGTTGTCGTAAAAGTAATAAAACTTTATTATCATTATTGTCAGTTTCATGTTCATCGTCAGGATGAGCAGGCATGGCTGCAAGGAGAAGAAAAAAAAGCAGAAGCTGGAGCAAATCCGGGCGAGAAGGGTTTTGAGGATGAGCGTAAAAGGGATAGATAGGAGCGAGATGCCAGTGTCAGTCAAAACATTTTAAAGGAGTTGTTGTGGCGTTAATGATGACATGGAGATGGTCGTCTTTTTGGCATTGTCGTCATTGCAGGAATAATGGAGATGATGGCAGTATTGAAAAAACGGAGCATCCCTCCGTTCAAGAATCTTATAATAAAGAGGCGGAATACCGTCAAAAATGGGACAATAATACTTCTTTTCTCTCTCTTGCTCTCTCTCGCTCATTCTCTCTCTCTCTCCTCTTGTGTATTTGTGCTGTTGAGCGTACTACCTTTAGTAGGAGGGGGTTGCTGAAAAATAAATACTCCACTGTTATTACGAATCATTATTTTTAGCATGTCAGAGTCAGGATCGATATATATTTTTTGCATTGCCTTCCCCTCAAAAAGAGAATTACTCCCAGTGGGCTGAATTTAGATTTTTTTGACTTATTGATTACCCATTCTGGGTTTTTGTCTCTCTGCATAGAAAGGGAATGATGTAGCGAAAAAAATGCATGGTTTTAGTTAGAGGATCAGCATGTCGTATTTTCTCATTTTAGGAAAGGAGAGGAGAAATAAGGACAAAAATGAGAATCTTTATTTTCTTTCTTTTTTTCGTGTGACAATCATCTTGGTCGAACGTTACACCAGTCTCAGTTCTTAACATCTCGACCTTTCTACTACCCAGTTTTTTTTACTGGGGTTGGAATGGAAAAGAACCAAAATACTTGTTTTTGACAGTTGCAACGCCGTTGCCAGTTTTTCTGAGGCCGTCTTTCTTTAGTAAGAAAAAAAATGTCCCACAATATTTGCGTATTTCTGGGAATGCTTTCACCTGCAGACATTCAAATAAGTGCAAAATAGATGTGCAGTCACCAAGAAAAAGACATGGTTATGATGATTACTTTGGCAATACCAATGAAGGAAGATAAGGTTCAGGTGGAAGAGGGGATTTTCATCATCATCCAATCACTATTCCATCTTATATCTTCATCACTGCGAGCAAAGGATTTGTTTCTGTTGCGTCTGGGCTTTACCCGGCTACAACTACAGCACACCAGCCAAGAATAGACAAAAAGTGGAGGCACATCAAAAGAAACTAGTGCCGATCTTTGTCGTATCACCCTATACATTCTGCAATATGGCAATAGGTGTCAAAAGAGAAACTCATTTCGGCCCCCCTTATATAGTCCATATTATTTTGACGCATTCTGGCTGGCTTAGTATTTTCCTACAGCAACATTGACACACAACAACACAATTCCCCGTTCCATCATCATTGTCGCCTGGTCTTTACTATTTACGCTTGCTCGTGCGTGCCAGGCACACAGGAAGAAAGTACTTTATTGACGGGAGGAACGTCATAGCCTTTTTAGGTTAGTAATTCTCTATCAGAAAATGGAAAATGAAGACTCATTCTGATTTTTCATTTGTTGTTGTTGTTGTCGTCGTCGTCGTTGTCGTCATCGACAAGTCACTAGAAGGAAAAACAACAACGCAAATTCCTACGCAAAGACGAGCTTATTCCCCCTAGATTTTTCCGTTCCTGTTCCTTCGTCGGCGTTGCCATTCACTTACAGCAGAGAAAAGAAGACTTTCTCGTGGTTTTTCTTTCTCTGCTTTAAAGAAAATAAATGGGGCGACCTTATCATATTTTTTACAATGAGAAAAGTACTCCCAGTGAAACCGAAGGAGGGAAGATGGCTATATTATGCGTGCAGGCATAAACATGTATATAGTCCTGTATAAACACGCCTATACAAAGTATTATATCGGACGCGGTTTCTGTTGTCACGGGGATGATGATGATGATGATGGTTGTGCTGTTGCGGTGCACTGACTTGACTGAATTAGTACACTGCTGCTATTGGAAAGAGTCATAAATTTAAAGTAAAAAGGCTTTTCTCTACTGTGCCCTGTACCTATACCTATAAGGGAGCACCTAGGCTATATGCTGTACAATAATAAGACTGTATTGACATCATTATTATTATGATCGCGATCGTTTATATTTAAACCCAGTGTAGTATTAGTACTTTTTTTGCAAGTCCCATGTTTCAAGGAAGTGGGTCCCTTACTGTCATTTCCTTGATAGTGGGAAGCGGAGTCATGCGAAAACGCCACAAACCATTTTTTAGATGAGTTCGAGTAGAGAGAGCGGTGACACAGCATGGCTTATATAGAAGTTGAGGAAAGTAGGGGAAAGGGAGACGGAAGACGAACAAAAAAGAAATTGAACGTAAGTAGGGACCTACTTTGACGGGCTTGTGCCTGTCTGTATTTTCCTGGTTGTGTGTACTTAAATACGGTTGTGTGTGTGTGTTTTTTTTCGGGAGACTTTGGATTTGACTGGAAAAGAGGTTTTTCCTCTCACATCATCCTCATAATATGTAGAACGTGGGAGGATGATGATGATGATAATAATAAAGTTGAGGAAGTTTTTTTTGTCTGCGTACGCGAGAGAAAGTATGCTTAGGTAGGTTGCTGTGTGCTAAGGGGTGACATGTATATTGCTGCTTCGGAAAAACACTTACTTTCATTCTTAACACAACATGGCAGTGTGTGTGTGTGTGGGTGCCGTGTATATGTTTTAAATATCTAGCGTCACTGGAAGGAAATGGAGAATGAGACACAGAGAAGGAGAGAGAGATAGAAAGATGGAGAAGCTGGTAAATGCATTCATGCCCCATCTCACCCTCTTTCATCCATGCATTATACAATAATATATTATCATTCAAACTCAAAAAATACACTCAAGCAGCTTAAGAGCCCATGATAAGTTGAGTGAAGAAGAAGAAGCAGCAGCAGAACAAAATTATGAATGAGTGAGCCACCCGCTACGTGTACTCTTCCCGCATGACATTATTATTGTCAGCCTATTTTTTCCTTGTTCATGCACTGTTTATGATATGGTGCGCAGTGAGGAGGAAGAAAAATCTGAAACTTGCGTTTTGCGGGTGACGACGAAAAGCAAGGAAAAGAAAAAGAAAACGACAAAGAGAGAGAGAGAGGATTGTTGAGCGATCAGTTCTTTTAGCGTTGTAAAGTTTGTAAAGTTTTGGATATTTTTACGAGGAATTTTGAGAGTTGATACCTTTCCCACACACAACGCAAAAAATAGGGAAGCACACACACGCACACACGTACCTATGCATATTGCCTATACAACGGGAGTTTTTTTCCTTTATTTCTCCGTGCACTTGACTTTTTTGCCATTGTTGCCATTTATCAAATGATAAATGAGTCAAGATTTTGACCTAACCATTTTGAAAAGGAAAACACACTTGAGTCTCTCCCCGCCTTTGGAGCCCACTGCTTTACGATGTACTTTTATTCCTGATATTTTATACGCCTCTGGTCCCGTCAGATTCGTCTGCTGTTGCCATTTCATTTTCTGGAGTGGTTGAAAAATAAAATTCTGGTGACTGATGACTAATTTCTTTGTGTGATAAGGAAAAGAGCAACCTAAAAAAATGATAAATTGGGTGCTTCTCCGGGCTGCATTAAAAAGGTTAGAAGATGGTGCACGCAGATACCAACTGTGTTATCGGAGGGTTCGGTTGGGCAGAGAAGTAAGTGGTCCTGTCACGAAACATTTTCAAATAAAAATGTCAACGTGTCTCAAGTTACTCACTTACTCGTTATGCGTGGCTTCCTCTCTCTCTCTCTCTGTTTCTATTTTACTGCATAATATTTGGATACCATTATTATTGTCGGGCATTAAAAAGGGAAAAACACGGGAGAAGCCACTTTTAGTCAATTGTTGATAAATGAACGTCAGATGAATTGACATTTTATGTATTCACCGCCACCACCACCACCACCATCCTGATCCTTGCTTTGGTGGGATACATATTTGAGAAGAAATAAATATAAGTATAATTTGCTGAAACAGATATCCCCGTTTTTCTTCGGGATGTCAAAAAATGCAAGTAGAAAGCACAATAAGTAATATCTCATTTTTCAAGTGGTCTTCAGTTGAGAAGTGGTCGTTAAATGCAACACAATACAGTTGATTCTATGCATAAGCTGTGTGGAGAGTTTCCATCCAATCCATCGCCACAAAAAGAAATCTTTATAAATAAACCAAAACCGAGCACCCGTCTTTCGTTTTTATTATCCGAATGGTTGTTGTACTCCCTTTAGAAGTCTTTTTTTGTTTATTTGTATATTTTGACTCGAGTATGCAAATATAAACAAATTCTTTCTCTGAAACGAGCAAGTCCACGACCACAACATGATAAAAAACGATGATGATGATGATGATGATGCAGAAAGAATTTTTATATTTAGATTTAGAATGAAAGTGTAATCGCCTGTGCGTGCGTCCTTTTGTCTGCATTTTTTCGAATTGAGTAGATAGAGAATGAAAACAGCCTAGAAAAAAGATTGACAGTTTTTTCATAACGCTTTTATGCAACTTGACGCTCTGTGTATGCTCCGCGTTGTAGCGTGATATCCCTGTTTTCGTCTCTCTGCGTAAAGACAACTCTAACAACCTTCAAAAACCTTGGATCCACCAGGCAACCCTTCCAATTTCTCCGAAAACTCTTTTTTTCGTCTCCGGCAAAGAATACACATAAAAAGAAAGAACGTCTTTATTTATTATTTATGCATGTCCTTGTACATTTTCATACAAGCTCCCTTTTCTACTGAAATTGATACCACTGTTGTCATTTGAGTTATGAGAGAGAGTAACGCAGAAAATAGAATAATATCATTTTCCCAGAACCTGCCTGCTTATATGGTTGGTGATGAAAGAGGCAAATACAAAGTACACGTAATAATAATGTAAACATCGAAGAAGGAGTGACTGGTAAGTAGTAGAGGTAGTCACGTAAGGAAAAAGACAAGAGAGAGTGTGTGTATTTTAGGAAAAAGCATATGTGTGAGTGTGGCATTCTACTTGACAACGAAGAAAGCCCATAACCCGTTAACATTTTCATTACTCTCTCGGAGAAATGTAAATTCGACAAACTGCAGTGGTAGTAGAGGCTGTGGTAAAACTGCTCCAGGGATTTCCTAAAAGGCTGGGTCAAACTAGCCATACAACCTTGGGTAGTTTCTCTTTTATTTTTCTCAAGCCTCTCCTACTACTACTACTGCTACTGCTGCTGTGGCTCCATTAGTAAATAAATGGTGGAATTTAGTCAAGTGGTGATATAAAGAGAGCCTTGGTTAGTACTACTACTACAAGAGAGAGAGAAGATGCTGGCATGTATTTATATAATTTCCTTGGTGCACTTTCCTTCCTTGTAGCTCAACTCCGAGCCTTGACGATCATTTTCACCGAGATAGTCATTACTTTTGATGTTTGTTAGGCGTATGGTGAGTGGTTTGGTTTTGGTTTATCTTGTATCTGAATCTGGCGTAGAGGCGAGAGGGGCCTACTACTACATGTGTCTATTGTAAACGGTAAAAGTAGGTACACACAGTTCTTATTATGTATCTTTTTCCGAATCGATTGGAATACCCGTAGTCTCTGCTGGGAGTTCCATTTCTAAATACGTAATCTGGCGCGCCCCAGTAAATAGGTGGTGAGTAGTAATGATATGTTGATGAAAAAGGTAAAGAGTGAACATAAGGGTTTTACGTGGGTGAGGCAGACATTTAAGTATTTTTCCCGGGAAAATTAAATCAAAGGACTAAAATTCAATAATCCCACTTGAAAAGGCACAAGGACTCAGGAGGAGAGAGAGAGGCTTGGGCAAGGGAATTGGATTAAAATTCGTAGGATAATTCTCTTTTACTAAGAGAAAGCAAAGTAAACATGTTTTTGCTCTCTTCGCTGGGCACTATACCAAAAGTAAATATAATATTTACGCGAATTTTGGTGGCACTACATTCTCGTGTTTGTGATGGCCCTATATTTGTCCAAAGGAGAGAGAGAGGCGACCACAGATATACGTTCTACTTAGAGGGGACTATATATACAAGGCGAGTTGTTTCTCGCAGTAAGATGGGATTCCACAAAGGGATTTTCATGATAAATCTCTGATGTTCTGCCAGTAGTGGTGGTGATGATGATGGTGGGTAGGTAACTGTAAAAAAAACAGCACAACGAAAGGGATAAATAGCTGGGAAGATGTGTGAGAAGGAAGAAGGCCAAAAGAAAGCAGGGAGAAGCTGCTGCTAGCTCATTACCATATGATCAACTTGGTGAAATGGTGATGGTAAGCAGTTCCACCACCATATCACCGGATGAACAAGCTTTCGCGTTATGTTCCTTTTTCCGTTTTCTTCTCCCTGGCACACACACTTCAACCCTCTAAAAAGGGATCTTCTCTCTGCCACCAAAACTCACAATCAGAAGAGAAAGAGCATTGCATCATTGGATGATTATAGGAGGATGACAGCAGTGGTGGTGGGGCTATACTGGGTTGACTTGGCAGAGGTAATTTTGATGCTTATGAGGATGACGATAGTGATACTGGCAATAATGTGGTGCGTAAATGATGACGACGATGAGAATGATGAAATGAAACGATAAGAAAGCGTGTAGACCCAGAGTCCCACTCGGCGTAATAGTGGTGAAGTGCAATTCCATAAAATGTATAAATAAACAGGGAAGATAATATGGTGCTGCTGATCAGGATGATGACGTTTTAAGCGGAGGATGTAAAAGGAATTATTCATGACCATGATGAGCACGATGAAGATGATGACGGGGAGGGAAAAAGCGGAACACGCATTGCTCTATCGCTATATAGACCTACTTATGGGGAGGGTATAACCCACTGGAGAAAATGGAAGTAGCTGGGCTGTGTATGAGTATGAATACATGTTTGATGTGGTAGAGCGCTGCAAAGGGAGGGAGAGAGAAATGCGATTGCATAATATTGCATAAGAAAGGCGTCATGCGACAGGGAAGTTTTGAGTGGAGTGGCGTAGTTTCCTTCCACAGGAAAAAAACTGAATTCGGAGGCGTTAAAGGCAGTGAGAAAGTAGGGGAGAGGAAAGAAAAAGAAAAAAGAGAATATTTTTACTGTAGATACACACACAGTAGTAGTAAGTAGTAAGAAATGTCAGTCGTTGTGTGGTTGAGGGAAGGGGACGCGGGGAAAGACGACGAAAGAAAAACATGTTTTTCAACTTGAGATTCTCCTTGCATCATCCTCATCCGCTCCGTCATTCTGCCAGTTGTCCGGGTGATAGAGAAAAGGGAAAAAACAACGCGCGATAAACTGCATAAATGTGAACGGGCATGGTGTACAGCGGATGTCTTGGTTTGTCGAGGTCTAAAAATGAATTCATTTTCTATTGAAGGATCCATGTTAACTCCGCGGGTTAATGGGTAACACAGGTTTCAGGCCAGTGATATTCATAATTGCATGTTTGGCGTTCTCGTTTCGTGTACAACGGCGGCGGCATCATCATCATCATTATAATAATAAATAATAACAAGATTCATTAAATAAATGAAGAATAAATTGCGTAAGTACTGCTACAGCTTTATTGGTTTTGTGTTGGGAATCAAAGCGCTTTCTGTTCAAAAGCAGGGAAAATCCTCTTGTGTTTATTTTACCCGTTCCTCTCTCTCTCTCTCTTTCCCCTGTTTTCCTAATAAATTACGCATTGTGACATCAACATTCTCATCAAAAGGCAGCCAGTTTTCAACGTGATTTTCGTAATTTAAAGGCTTAAAAGGAGAATTAATTACGGGGGAAGCTGACAGTGAGGAAAGTCGAATGAAAAGCTCACATCAACTCAAAATTCCCTTCCTTTTTCCCTGTCACTCTTTCCCTCCAGCTTAAATAATAAAATATACATTTTATTTGTATTTATTATTTGTATTGTTTTATTCCATCCACTTTTCCCATTCCCAATTCCCTTTAACTTCCCTCATTATACCTCCATTTTGTTGACGAACAACCGTCGTCCTTTGATCGTAAATATGGTTGCGTCATGAACAATGCTCCAGCAACAACGACGTCCAAGGCTACTTGTAAGCGTTTTTCGCGGAACACAATTTCAGTTTCCCTTTTATCCTGCCTTCACCACCACGAACAGTAACAGAGTACCTCTCCTGAATCGATTTACACACAACATGTCATTTAATATTCAGTTTCTCTACCTCTCCTGGTTATTTCCTAACCAGCCTCACTCTAACCACAGGCCGTTGCAGGAGGGTGCAATACCACATGTGAAAGCTACTTTGAATTATGCACCTACTCAACGAAATAATTAACCGAACAAATTGGAAAAAAAATTGTTCCATGCAATACTACACCACCACTAGTTAGGCTTCAGGTTCACCTTCAACCCAGAGCCAATTGGGGAATTCCTTCCCAACATAATTTCACCATGCTGCTGCTGTAGAGTGAGAAAATATACTCGGAATATTTTCTGGCTTCTCTGGCTGTGAACAAAATCTTGTCTTTTTCTGTCCCAGTTCCATAGTAATCTCATTTTATATGCTCGCTTGATCTGATCCCTTTGCATCCTTCGTATAAGCCCACATGATAATAATAGGCAGACTTTCTCAGCATCTTATAGCGAACTTCGGGAAATTGAAAGACTGTCTTTCTCTCAAACAACCCCCCCCTCTTCACAGATTTTAGCAGAACAGCAAAAACAAAAACAGATGATGATGTACTGCGCAGTTTGTGGCACAACAAAAATCTGGCAGTTTCTACAAATAGTAGTTTGGGTATTATATTGTTTTCCACTGCTTCACCGAGCGGTGGTGGCGGGGTAGGAAAATTTATGGTAATGGCATAACAAGGTAAAGAGGATACCAATGATCATTGCCATGATGATGAATAAGAGAGAGAGAGAGAGAGAGAGAAAGCAATAAAAAGGAAAATAATGACATTCAAATCAAATCCCGGGATTCTTTCCTCCTCCGCAACGCGTCTAACCTGCACTGCTCCTCTCCCTTTATACTCTGTTTCACATCCTTCCTATCACCCACGTATTTTCCGGATAATCACATTATAAAATGGAATATATAATGTTATCTATTTATTTTTACATTATTGCATTATTACATTTTCCACATTCCATCCGCACAGGAGAGCATAACCAGAAAAATGTGACATTTTCCCCCTCCTCCTTTGTCCTCTTACTCGGTAGCAACATCCCACACAATCACTTTTCCTTTCATCCATCCACCACCATACGAGGTACGATACGTACGTACATGGTCCTTCGAAACAATATGTCATTATCTTTGCCATTCTCTTCTTTTGCAAACAACCAAAGCAATATTTTTGTCTTCTCCCAACAAATAACACCGTCAGCAGACTCAGTGGTGTGTGTAGGGGCATTATTTTGCTCTTTTTGTGAAACCACAAGACACGAAAAACAGTCTATCGTTTTTATACGCATTTTATGTCGTTTTCCTATTTATCTACTGCTACTAGTACCACTACTACTACGATTACTAAATACATCTCTCTCTCTCTCTTTTCTCCGGAAAACACCCCGGTGGTGGTCTTTCTGGTCTCATCTGACATGGCTTTGGTCTTTTTACTGTTTTACATCACCTTACCTTCCTACCCAAGAACACATAAATGCGCGGGATAAATCCTTTGAGATTTCACTTGACTTTTCTGTTTTTGTCTGCTCCTGACGACGACGACAACAAATATGTTACGTTCCTCTACAAAAACGACTCAAAAACAGAAGAACATTTTTAAGTGGAAGCAGCACAGTTTACGAGGATGTTGTAAAAGCTCCCTTTTACAAGATAGGTAGAAAGGAACATACCTTTCGCTCTCCTCTCTCTCTCTCTCTCTCTCTTTCACAAACATTTATAGTCAGGCAGTCAGTGGACCGAGAACAAGAGGAATATTACAAAACAACAAGGACAACAAAAGTTTCACAAAGAGATACACAAGTACGAATGAATGCACTTGCTTTGCGTACAAAGAACCTTTACAAAATTAGCGTATTATTTGTTTCCCTGAAAGAGTGGGTGGATGGCTCCGTCTTGTGCATGGATGCTTCGTGTAATCAAATTGACATTTCTAGCAGGTCCCTCCATAAATATGATGGGCCTTTTTTACACTCCCTATCCTCATCCTGTCCTCGTCATCATCGCCATTTCACTTTTTTACGTAAGACGTAACAATACCAGCAATAATAACAAAAGGAGGAAAAATGACTCTGTGAAAGCCACGCGTGCTAATGATGAACCAATTGTGCTTGTCGTGTGTGTGTGTGTGTGTGTGTGTGTGTGTGTGTGTGTGTGTGTGTATGGTTGTATGCCCACATGTGCTAACGGCGTGAGTCTTATCGCCATACAGACACGTTGTACGTCAAGAATCATTAACTGACTATTGATTCCATTAATATTGAATTTCAAAATGGGCTTGAGCACACCCACGTTTGTACCTACGTGTGGGTAAACCGCGTATGGATGTACCAAATATGTACCCCACGAATCTTGGGGGTTGCTGTGTGTAATTTTACAGTACAGCACAGTTATGACTTTTGTGAGGTTGATTTGATTTTTTTGTGCTTATTGGCTGCAGCTCATCTTCAAATTGTAGATTCATTCAATGAAACGGTGTATCAATGCGTTAAGTCTGCGCCTTTATTACCACAACAATAGCGTAATGTATTTGAGTACAGAATTCGCCGCCGGGAGCAGATTAACAAGGCGTCCTCATTTTTTGTTGTGCCACCATCAGTCCTGCTCTTCTTTCACGTGTCTTTTCTGGACAGATGACTTGACAAAAAGTATGAGCACACACACACACACACACACACATCCGCGCATACATGTCTATAGGGCTTTATTTAAACTTGGAATCATTTATCATTGTCGTATTTAGAAACGACTGCTGACGATGGAAAGTTAAAGCTCGGTATTTTTATCGAAAAACAGGCTAATGAAAACTGGAGATTTCTTTCCAGTCCCGCCCCTCTTCACAGCCCTTTGTAAGCTGCTGTGGGAGAGAGAGAGAGAGTTTACCGTGTGGGTGTAAAAAGCTTTCATCTTTACGCGTTTGTTCTTCTCCGAGCGAGTTCATTCCACTATTGCCTCAACATCATCCTCCATTTTTCCTTCTGTTGTTTCTCATCTGTTACGACTGGCCAAGCTCCATACTAATTAATTGAGGTTGATTGAGCAATATTAGTTTTTCGTTGGAAAACAAGACAGAAAATGAGAGAGAAAGAGAGAGAGAGAGAGAGAGAGAGAGACGGAGCACGGAGAAAAAAGGATTGGAACTCCCTGAAACCAGACAATAAGAGCGACTCCTTTTTCATCTTGTGTTTGTTTGCGTTGTTGTTCGATTCCTGTTTTTCCACTTCCTTGTTTTCCCATTTTCCTTATTTATTACTCTTGACTGATTCATCATGATGTGTTCTATTCTCTCCTGCTTTTCCTCCCTCTTCTCAAGAAATGACGACAAGGAAGAAAACAATTTCCTTTCTCAAAATGTTCCTCTCTCTCTCCCTGGCGCTGCTGCTGTTGTTGTTGGAAGGTAGTGGTTATAATAGCAATAATAATGAGGAGAAAGAAGAAGGGGTTGTTGTCTGATGTAAATGTGGTAGCATATTGAGCCCCATACGGGCACAACGCACGCACTTGCTCAAAGGTAATCCGAGAATAATATTTTTTACTCAGAAAAGATGCTACAAAAAAATAATATTATGTATCCAGAATCCTCTGCTTATTTGTTACTCTCCCGTCTTGGCTACCTTCGCTGTCTATCGTATTTAGATTAGATGAGCACAGAAAAATGAGCGAGTAAACGAGTAAACTTTCCACGGGCTTCGCTCCACTTGCAGGGTTTTTTGTTTTTTTTTTGCTGTATCACAACAACGGAGAAAGAAAGTATGGTATACTCCTTGGCATTGATACGGAATACGCCCTTCCGTTTCCCATCGCTGCTGGTTGGTATTGATCACGGGGATGATAACAAGGGGGAAAACTACATGAATCATTTAGCAAGCCTTACAATTTTGTCCTCTTCCATTTTTTCTAGCTGCTTGTAGGGAAAAGGGCAGGGGAAAAAAATTCTGCTGTCTTAAATGAAATAGATGGATCATCTCATCATCGTCATCATTGACTAACCATCCCTTGCATACCGCTGCGCTGCTGTTGCTGGTGTAGTTTATGCGACTACGATAGCAATAAGGCGAGCACGCGGGTTTCTGTAGGAAAATTGAGACACGTGGAAATAAAATATATTATGCGAAGTGAAAAAGTTTGGCTACTTTGCGTATGTAGAAGGTATAAGATGTTTGTGTGTAAATGTGTGTAGCTCTTGGTTGGCAAGCAGGGGAAAAGCATAACTTGATATATCAAGTTAGAGTAGTTTGCTCTAAATATTCTTCGCAGATGGAAATTTATTTTCAATCCTTAGGGATATAGCCAGGTAGAGGAACCTTATGTGACCGAGCACACCAGCAATTGATCATTTTCATCAAGCATACAAACACACACACACGCCTCAGGTAAACATGTGTATACAAAACACTTCCTCGAAACGGAATAGACTTTTTCTTGTCAAGCCTTTTAGTAGGGATGTGGCAAGAGGTGGATGGAACTTTCACAAGAAATTACCGAATCACGTTGTTCGATTAGATGGATGAGAAGGAATATCACCTGGGACATCGTTTCCTCTCTCTCTCTCTCTCTCTCTTGATGAAGATGAGTTTTGTAAACTTTTACCTGAAATTGGGTAGTGAGTAAGGACACGTGATATTTAGCAATTTGAACGATTCCTCGGGAAAGGCTTCATCATCATTCTTGAATTTTCGAGCAGAATGTTGCGAGTTACAGCGAGATAGAAGAGAGAGCGAGAGAGAGAGAAAAAGAGTTAAATGCATTGTTTAAGATTTTCTAACAGCGGATTTCTTTAACTAGAATCGACATCGCTTCCAAAAATGTATGGGAAAGGTATCCATTTCATGTCTGATAAAATTATTGATATTCATCGTTTTTCCTCATGTGCTGTCAACAAGAGCAAGAGAAATTTGATGGAGAAAATCACTTTCACTTTTTTCATGCTGCATTATTCCATACCCGTCATTCTTGTGTGATCCACACAACTGGCATGCTCCCTCAGTATAATACACTTTTTCCGACAAAAAAAGTGTATGGGCACGCACACGTACATTATCACTACATTGTCGCGCGCTTCGGAGCGATGCGTTCCCTGAGAGTATGTACGATGACGATGATGATGATGGTGATGATGAATGATGAAAATGTATTCATGCATTTTGTCTACGTCAACACAACTACGTGGCATGACTGAGATGACAACTTGGTCTATACATAATGTAATATGAAAACGAGCAAAAAAGGAAGTGCAAGTGCGGAGTGAGAGAGGGGCTTGTTTCTTGTGCAGTGCGGTGAGAGTCGTCGTCGTCGTGGGGATAATAGGTAGTAGCGTGGTGGCTTCATTCGAAATTCATGATATTCACTTTGATACGGTTTTTGGTAACTTGTGTTGTTTTCTAGTACGCATCACGAGTTCCACTTGTCAACATCGCATTATAATAAACATCACACACACATGATGATGGCATTGCACTAGGAAAAAGTGTAGTAGTGTTTCACTCTCTCGCTTTCCAGGGAAAGTCAATACTGCACCGAATGAACCGCGGCGGCGTAAATGAGGCGCAGAATGGATGGTGACATTGAGAATCATGTCAGACGCTCTGGTTTTGACATGATAAATGAATTAATTGATTGAAAGGAGGTTCGAAAGCGCGTGCCTTTTTTTGTAAAGTGCTTTACTATTTCTGGCTGCTTATTCAGCTTCCGCTGCTTTTTACTGCTGTAAAAAATTCTTTTATGCTTGGTTGATATATGGGAAACGAGAGGGGTTTTTATTGATGAAGAGAGATTTAATGTTTGGAATGTCTTTTATGTTTGTGCAGGTGTCAAAGGAAGAGTATGACACGTGTCGGATCACAAATCCAAATCCTCGTATTATAGCCGTGTGTGATAAACCTTTCAAACTGATGTACTTCACAATTACATTTCGCAGTTTCACTCCCCAGCCTGGCGGTCTCGAGTTCCGCCCTGGACAAGACTATTACTTTATCTGTAAGTGAAGTGGCTCTAACGAAAAACTTTTTATTAACGGCAGAAACGTAAAAAAGTTCAAATTTCGTTTATTTGGAAGAATTTGTTGTTCACCACCATTTTGTTTTTCTATTTCCCACTGTAGCTACGTCATCACGTGATGATCTCCATCGCCGAGTTGGTGGTCGATGCACCAGCAACAACATGAAAGTCGTCTTCAAAGTGTGCTGCCATCCTGGGGAGACCTCCTCACAGAGTAAGTTTTTTTTCCACGCATTTTTTAATTAAATTAACATTTTGCATTATACAAAGTTTTTTTCGGGACAAAAAACTGCCCTTGTTCGGTGTAGCTCCGTTGTGTGCGAGTTGACAAGCGGAATATTGGACGCATGGAGATTTTGCATGATTACAAGATTAAATCTAAATATAAACTAAAACCCTTTCTCTAGGCTCCACATCAGCTCCAGCACTTCCCCAAGTCCCTAGATTTAGCACACCCCGTGCATCCACGGCAAGCAGTGCCACGCTGCCCCCAAGGAGACCTCTCATTGTCTACAACTCGTCATCATCAGCGTCCAAAAATCCCAACACCAACATTTACGGCCGCGTCAACAGCAACGACAGCAGCATCATTACTAACAACGACCACTACTACCCCCGGACTCAGGATCCTCTTTACAACAGTAAGAACATTCTTGGCGGCGGCGGCGGTGGTGGCAGTGGTAGCAGCAGTAGTAGCAGTAGTCCAGCAAGCACAAGTACCACAAATATCCCACCACAGCCTTTCCCAGCCCATCCACCAGTCACACGCTACCCACCCAAAAAGACGCAGTACGCTAACAATCCCAATCATAAACCACCCTCCAAAAAGAGTAAGTCTCAGTCACTCCATTAACTTTAAATACACTTCTTTCTAATTCTCCCATTTCATTCTTCATCCCATTTCTTTTACACAAAACAAAATGGTAGCTCTGTTCTTGCATGATACTTGACGAAACACCATCTTACACGGTCAAACACCCACAAAGACCAGCATCATCATACACACCGTCCTGAATACATTAAAAGACGCGATCATAAAAAATACACTCATACATATCTACTGCCAGCTCTAATCTTACCTTATTGCACGATAGACATTTTCCTTGGCGCAGAACCAGAAAAAATTGACTTTTCATATTTTTCCTTCCTCCGTACAAAAAGGACGATCAGCGAGAGAGTGTAAAAGTTTGCTGCCATCAAAATAGTTTTATTGCCGCGTCTACTTGGGAGACACACTTTGCTTTTGTTGCCTTGGTTTTATTACCCCTTTCTTCTTCTCCCTGGGCTCAACAAGTGGATGCCGATCATGGTACTACTAGTACTTACTGGCTCTCACAGAGTCAGTCAATTCGAGAAAATATGGGCTTCTTTTTCCTATTATTAGAACATTCATTAGTATGGGCGATCACGTAAACCATTCAACTTGTAATGGCAGACGACTTAAATGGCAGGCTTTACTTAGAGAGAACTTATCATGTCATCATTACCGACCAGAAAGGCAACAATAATCGGCAAATGAGTACATACATTGCAATTTTCGTGGGGAAAAAAATTTATTGCTGATTTGGTTGTAAAGATGTCATTATTGCATAACCTGCTAACAATCGATTAGAAAATGCAAAAGGAACTATAAACTGCTTCATGATGCTAGTTATGGTATGCTTATTACCTAGAATGATTCCCCGCTACTTATTTTTAACACGGTCGTGCGGTTCAGGATTTAGGACCACAAAAGAAGAAGGGAATAGGCCACACAATGGAATAATTTACAGCGCATTATGAATGAAGGTAGTCTATACTCCTTTGTTCACGTTGTGCAATAACACATTTTTCGATCACCGTTTAAGTGACCTTTTATTATCTTATCTCTCTCTCTCTAAATGTATGAACAGTCTATGTGTGAGTGCAAAAGAGTGTATATCCACCACACAGTATAACTGACATCATCACAAGAAGAAAACTTAAGACGACGAGTGTTTTCATTTTCGTTTTTGTACTTGACCGAAGAATTTATTCTGAAAAAGGCCACCCAGATTTGAGTATTGAAGGAACACTACAATAATTTTTGACACGTTCGTTGTTGTTTGAGCTGTTTCAACAAGATGAGAGGTCGCGAGGTAGGTGTCTCTTTTCAACTATCTGCTGGTGTGTAAAAGCTTAAGGGGAACTTGGCAGCATTTTGGGATGAAGCACCTGATAGTATACAATGCATGCGATCCTTTGCCTTGACATGTTCAGGGCTTCCTTAAATGACTCTCCGTCGACGGTCTCGTAGCAACTGGCTACTAAATTTAACTACGGTCTCATTGTGTTTTTAACTGACGCGGTGGAGCTGCTGCTGCTGCCGTTCCCAATTCTCTTTAACAACATTATATGAACTAATGGATGTCGCCATAATAATGGCTGTATTACAAAGAATGTAGGCTTGATGAGACGTTTTTAGTTTTTCTTTCGTAAAGCAAGCCATCACCTTTTAAAACATGTATTTTGCCGTTTTTACATTGCCATTTACTGCGTCTTAGGATAAAAACATGACCATTATGAAACGTAAATATTTTGACGGGGTGATAAAATGAAAAGTTGTAAAATCCAAAGTTGGCTAACTGACTTGACGAGCTGAAAGCACAGGAGAGAGAGAGAGAGAACCCTTACGGAATATTTTTTTTGCCTGACATTTATTTTTTTCCCCGTGCAAAATATCCTGCGGAACAGAACCTCTCGTATCGTCAACCTGACGACAAGAGAAGGACAGCGTGGTTTAAATTCTGCAATCAGAAATGGTATGGCAGAAAATTAACTGCCGTGTAAAGTCCACTCGTAAAAAAGGGGGAATGATTGTTTTCCAGTACAAGAATTGTTGTTCATATACTTGGGTGAATTTGTGAGCATTACTGGTGTGAGTGAATGCCATTGTTTTCGCTTCGCTGAAAATCGATTTCCATATTTAGACATCAGGGCCATGTACTGTTCATTCACGTATTTACGAACACATTCATTTTTCTTCTCTTTTGCTGTTTGCCGTTCTCACACAGTAATATATTCTTTGTCCATAAATTATTTCGCAGATAAATTTCAAAAGTTATTACTGTTGCCATACCGTCGAAAGAGAGAGAGAGAGATGATATGCGTCTTCTTTTCGTTACGGTGGTGAGGTATGGCTTTTTTATTACGGTTGGGAAAATGTATTTTATTAATTAGGTGCGATGGAGAGTAGCTGCTTCACCGGTAATGATAAATGAAGTTTGCATCGTATCTCTCGAGCAGAGACAACAAGCAGCAAATGTTAACGACTTTCCGCCTATTTACCATTTAAAGACATATTATTATTATTATTATTATTATTATTATTATGCATTGTTGGAAGATATACCTTTCTTCTTCTGCAATCCTAAAATACTACCTTTTACGTGTACTGCTAACACGGTGTGTGCAGATAGTGGGAATTTTATAGACTTTCCAAGTTGGTTCAAAAGGTTTACGAGATGAGTCGGTCGCATTCGTCTTACAGGCGTGCCAACAACACCACCAGAGGTACGCATCCCCATTTACAAGCTATTTTCAATACACAACAGACTCATGAGGACATCAAAAACTTCAAGTAGACTTTAATAAGCAATAAAATCAATGAGCAATTTCAAACGCTTAGTATGATGATGTTTCTCTGTCTGTTGCCCACATTCCACGTTTGTTATTATTATATTGCATATTGCCTCACTGGAATATTCGCAAGACAAGCGTAGGGTAATTTTTTTAATCGTTAGTGAAACTCGTTGAGTACATCCTTCAAAATGACTTTTCTCTTGTGTGTGTCGATCACCTCTCTCAGCAGCAGGAGCGGACACACTACTACTACCACCACAAGCCGAAACAAAGATGAACAGGAAAACACATTCTAATTTTCCGGTTAGATGATCCTCAACGAAATAGAAATTATAGGTGGGCGTCCTGTTGTTTTCTCATCATCGTCGAGGATCCACCAGAAACGTCCGTAAATAACTACTTGTGTAGAGATAAAGCCAGCAATGAAACAAATAGCGAAAACATTTACGAGTTCATCATTTACAACTCACAATAACGAAACGTCTAGCAGGAGCTTTCCATGATATTATATACTTTTTCTTCAACCAACAATCGCCACAACACCACCAACAAGCAGTGCAAAACCGTCAACCAATGACGAAAGTAACATTTGCGGCTATATGAAATGCATTAGGCAAAAGAGAGTCGACAAGGTTGAGGAGAGCTGAAGAAATGTACAGATTTTTAAAACTTTTTTTTATTCATCTTTTTACGTGCTTCAATATCCTCGTCCAATCATAAATATTATCCCTGGTGTCACTGGGAGGAATGTCGTGTAATGAAAATGTCTTGTTTGCTCAGCAAACTTGCTCCTTTCGCGTATTTGGTCCATATTTCGTCCACCTTGAAGTGCGACTACTATCGCTCCCTCGAAGAAAAAAAAACCTATCCGCACGACCGCAACCGGACCAAACCCCAGAGTGAAACATTCTCATTTAGGGATTGGTGTTCAGCAAAAAAAAACATTTTTCTCATTTCCCTCACTTATCATTATAATCATTACGAGTCTCATTACTATTATTATTAAAAATAATATTACCAAACACGCATAACATTATAGAAGCCAGTATTTCCTCCCCTGTGACAGGATCGGTTTAGTAGTAATCGCAAAAGGGCTGGCAAGTAGTTTACACCACTGTCTACTCTCTCTCTCTCTCCTCTTTGCACACACATTCGTTCTTGGTTCACACTTGGCTTTATACCTGACACAATACACCACCACCACCACCATCACAGAGCATACAGCAACACTAAACACAACTGTATCAACAATAACATATATCAACAAATTAAAAATGATATCACGATTTTTTGCTGCTTCTAAAATGACTTGAATTACTACTGGTTTTTTCTCACTGATTTCTTCTCTCTCTCTCTCTCTCTCTGCCTACTCTTGTCTCTCTACTAAATTGATTCAACGAGATGAGGAGAAGAGAGTAAAAAAAAGTGGATGACATAGTGATATTATGTTACTACAACTACAACAACAACAACAACATAAACATGTAGACTACATAACAGTCGACCTGAAGAAAAAAAGAGTGACCAAGCAAGAATATGCATTTAACCATTATTGTATTTATACCTCTCTCTCTCTCTTGTACAGTTTTTTGTCTGGGGGTTGTTTTGCATTAAACGTTAAAACATGACTTGACTATAATATTAAAATCATTTGTCCGGCTACCCATTTATTTCTCTTTTTATTTTAATACCCCACTACTCTTCCTCCTCTCTTTTTCTTCTCAGGTATCATCTCATTTTGTAAAGGCGTCGCGTAGAAAAAAAAGAAAGAAATACTAACTTTTTCTGTGTATTTGACATTTTTTGCAGAAGAACTGGAGAAGCATCCTAATGAAGTGGTAAAGAATGAAGAGTTAACCAGTGGAGCAGCCTCATCATTGCTGACAGCTCTAGAAACGACGACGCTTCTTTTTCTCACTCTCACGACGCTACTCGTCGCGAGAAGAATACAAAGCCCGGCATTTCAATGGTGTACTCGGTAAAAAAAAATATGAAGAAAAAAACCGAGGTGCACAGTTACAAAGAGGATAGAGAAGAGAAAATATTTAAAGAAAAAGCTGCAAGCTAAATATTATATACATATTATGCATAGAGAGATATATTATACATTACCTACATACATTGATATAAAAAAACCAAGGGAGAAAACGTAATACGGGGACATCATCACATTACCCACGTACACAAACACTTATAATACATTAGTTATTTTAGCTGTTTTAACAAATACAAGGAAACAAGGCGTTTCTTCATTACAGAATATTGTAACGTTTTATCATACACAATCGAAATAATATGGCGGCGGTTTGACATCGCAAAATAAATTAAGGTGCGAAGAACGGAACCTACTTTATTGTAAAAATCTAGTGAGGAATTAATAAGGGTAGAGATAGAAAAGCAGGGGGGTGAAAAAGAAAAGTTTGTAAAAAAAATGTTGAAAGAAATGATATTACGTTCCGATCCGCTCTCCTTCTCTATCTAACTACGATGATAAATATCTATATATTTTATCAGCTACTCTAATAGTATTGTAATTAAAAAAATTTATATTTTAGCCAGATATTAAGATTGGCATCCTTTGACTAAAAGCCTAGTAGAGAGGTAGTTCGCTTTCCGTTGCTTCTCACAAATGGATATATGGGGAGGATAGGGAAAAGGAGATATATTTCCGGCGGCGGCGGCTAATCATTACAGTTATTTCTTGAAAATTGCTTCCATGCAACACGCTTCAGTTTAAAATCATTTTATCAGAAAAATTAATGGCTTAATTTAAATTAAAAAGTTAGAAGAACATTTAAAAAAACAGTTTAGTAATCTCTCAAACATTTTGTACTTTTAACTGGAGTAATATAATCTAATTAAAACTTTTTATGCTACAGGACATTTCTTGTTGGTTCAGCACCACGCACTTTGACCAGCTAAATTATTTAGGAACTGGTAGGGCAGGTGTTGTTACCTTTGATCCCCATTTTGTCAACGTTCGTTCGTTCGTTCGTTCATTCTGTCACTTGAAACCGCCATATTATTTGTACATAGTAAGTTTGGAGCCAGAGGGAAGTATATTAGAGTATTCGTGTCAGTGAAGCCTAATTTAGAAAAAGAGATAAATACCAGTGTACGTTATCAAATCAGTCCATTTCTATGAAAAAGAATGATAATGGCGTGATTCCACATAGGCCGTCATTTTCTCCTGTGTATGTAAACATGTAATGGATCCCTCTGTACTTTAGCAAATCAGTAAGAAATACCTATATATACATATGATATGATAAGCGACAACTAGGATAATGAAACTTTGGTTATTAGAAAGCGGATTAAATTAAACAGTTAGAGAGATATAATCGTTGAAATCACTGTAAAATCACAGCGCGTTAATCATTGGACAGTGATTGAAAAATGACGACGACGTACTGATACTACGGTAAAAAAAAGAAACTGTATTTACATGTATAAGGAGATGTGGTGAAGAAGTCCGGGAAATTTTTTTGGGGTTTCCAGAGAACTGGGGAGGGTAGTTTGGCGACACGGGCGAAATGGATGTTAACCATTGCATACATTTTTTGAGTGATACATAGTATGATTCTAACAGATAGGAACGAAGAAACATTAGTTTTAAAACACGTGTTAATGTACATACCTACTTGAAGTAGTTTATAAAGATACAAATTTAGATAGGATGGCATAGGATAAGAGACCTAGAGGTAAACGAGAGATCGCTGGAAAATATTGGACGGTAAGACTAATAATTACAACTTAACCTATATATTTGACTAGACATTACTAAGGTTTGGTTTACCAGGAAAGAAGGTACAGAGAAGGGAAGTATAGCTTAACGTTGACTCTTAACCTAGCTGGTAAGGAACCATTTCGGTCAACTAATTATTATTACACCGTATTATTATTTGTATAAAAAAATAGGATTATATATGTCAAGTTAAAAGAGTGGAGAAGTGTCGCGACATTCAAACAAAACACGTGAAATGTATATATCAACAAAAAAATATATTTCCGACTTTGATGAAAGTTTTGTAACTCAACAGAATTTAACTTTTAAACCGTTTACCACACACGCAGGAAGGAAGATATCTGCTTACTAGAAAAATAGTTAGGTAGTTTGACGACGTTGATCTACTAGGACAGGTAGTGTTAGAAATGCGTAGTTAAGAAATACGTAGTTACTGTACATACAATTCATCGTCGCAATTAATCGCTATTTCCGTTAGGCTGGCAGTTGTAACAAACATTCTCTCTTAAATAGAAAAAACGCAGAGGTAAGCGCTCCTTTTAATTTCCTGTAGACGGACTGTGCATTCTTAGCGTTCCTCTTTTTGAATTTCGTAAGAACCAGCAAATCTTTCTTAAAACATGTAGTAGTTGCTTTGATTTTCCCGTAACAAGAACAGAACGATTTTCCTATTTAAAAATGTTACAAAATATAATAATTACCTAACATTCGCGGAGACATAAATATAACTACTACATAAACTGAGTAATGATAAGGAAGCTATCTCTAATATATTAGTATAACGAGCAAAATGATGATGGGACATTTGTGGGACCCAATACATAATTTACAAAAAAGATTTAAAAAATTTATAAATTCCGCGACGATTATCATCATTGAAAATGCGAAATATTATTATAAAAAGTATAAAACTATGCCTTCATTTCCACGTCTTAGTATACAAAAATGCTACATATATGTAATACGACTATATATATCGTTCAACCCTTCTTCTTGTAAATGAAATGTTTAGCGCGATGTGATCATTTTTTTGAGCACCACACACATCCCCCGTTCGTTTACGAGAAAAAAGTGAAAAGAGATACAACAGTATTGGTACACGGCATTTCTTTTTTCATCACAATAGAACATCATCATCTTAAAAAAACAAAAAATTTTTGCTTCCATAAAAAAATTAAGCTCTTTATTTCCTGGTTTTTACGCTGTCTTCAAATAATTAGGTGAGTATTTATTTGCTATGAATATTTTTTCGTTAGGGATTATTAATTCGTCAAGAGAACAGACTGATATCACTTTACGTTTAAAAATACAAGAATAGAAATATACAATACTTCAAGCGAAGATGGTAAATAGTTTTTGTAGTTCTCACTATTTACTAACTATAAGTTTATCAAAGGATACAGAGATCCAGCAACTCTCCGTTTAATTATCGTAGGATAAACTGGGAAGCGTCTCCTTTTGTTACTTCGTAGACTTTTGCTAAGGCTCGTTACAAAATACAATACTACCAGCATCACCACAGCTAAGCTCCTCCTACTACACTACCCAATACCCTTGTCATGTCACACAGTTTTCAATTAGGAATCATGTAGACCACACAAATTGAATTTTAGCATTTACTGCGTACATTGTCGACGTTACAGTTAGGCAAAAAATGCTATATTAAATACAAATAATATTTAAGAATCCTACAAAAAAGAAAGAACGTTGAAAGGGCGCGCGCGCGTTAGAATTTCAATTTGATGGTCGATAAATGTTCCAATTTAAGAAAAATAACATGATGATGTACGTGTGCCATATAACTTAAATTTTCACCTTTTGTATGTTTTGGTCTGGATATTAAGAAGATGGACGAGCGCCATGATTTTAAACAATATATACTTGTTTTCCAACTGTATTATTGTACTTACACTTTTACTCTTGTATGTTATATTTACTATCGAGCATCATATTACAGGATTATTATTATTATTATTATCATACACACAGTTAATACATGATACCTATCGTCATGGTATTACTTACTACATGATTAATGGATTGAGTGTGAGCGAATGTATGCAAAAGAAATATAATTCACTGTCTTTGCATTATTAATATTGTCATTATTCAATAGTAACATTGTTAGTAAGCATTTTCAATATGAAATTTCAGCTAGTCTCCCGTTATTATTATTGTTATTTTTAAGATTATTACTATTATAATCTTACAAAAATAAACTGATGTAATATTCATATATAAATATATAAATATATATATGTGTGTATAATTTATTGTGTAAGCCAAGCAGAATAACCACGTCGTTATATTATTCATCAGTATCAGATGTCAAAGTTAAAGCCGTTAAATTAGCCAATATTGTACATTGTACATGTCGTCTTTTTGAGCTATATGTAATATGTAACTATTATTATTATTATTATTATTGTTATTGCTACGATTACAACGGATGGACATTTAAGTTGCTTATTATATACTTGGAGGAGGAAACTAATTTGTAACGTTGAAACCCAACTACATCGTATATTTAAATCCTTACTCGTCCACCCGTCAAATTAACAAGTCCGAATAAGGTGAACAAAAATTGAAAAATGGTTTGTGTTGACCCACCTCAAAATTCTGGCTGACGTCGTCGTTCCTGTGCACCCAAACACACACACGCAGTCAACGTCGTTAAGCATCAACCTCGCCATATTGTCTCCCCTTTTTTACATGTTATTTATGTGTCATGTCAAATGGTCAACAGTTCATTTTAAAGAAAGTTTTAAGCCATTGATACAATTTTTGGACGGCTATCAAGATTTTTCTCAGGCATATGGTCCGCCAGGAAAAATTAATGTCTAATTTGACTTTGTTTTCAGCTAAATTTGGCCAACCCACAAGAAAGTAGCCAATTACCCCTTAAAAATAATATTGTTGTAGCTTTTGGGTTCACCGAGAAGTAATGAAACACATTGACCTTGACTTTTCTCGGCTAAAAATGCTACTACTACTACTACTACTAGCAGCACTGTGTTGAATATTACTGTATGTACAATGTTTATTAAATACATATTTACATATTTTACTATCTGTCTGTGTATCAAAAATGTAATTTTTAAAATATATAGTGTATAAAGTAACAAATACTATAAAATGTTGCATATTTTAAAAAAATGTACACCCTCAAGTTTGCTTGTAAAACCCCTGATCAAATGTACTATCTGTAATAAATTTTATGTTAAGTTGGATATTTGTACCCGTATGCGTCACCACTACTCTGTAAATTGTAATAATAATAATGCCCCCAAACAGTAATTGTATTTAGATAAACGTAGTACCACCCAGCATAAGATTTAAAGTGTTTACACATTACAGAGAGGAGGGAAGCTGTTCGTTGAATACGTTAGATAAAATGTTAATGTTACTAAAGTAGATTATCGTATACATTTAATGTAATAAATATCGTGCGTAAAAACATGTTGATAAATAGAACCACACAATATATATCATCATCAGCCAGCGACAAAAAGCAAAACATGAAATACGAATATATAGTGCGCTCTTTCCGTTTCTGTTACAACATTATGATTTTCTATATTGTGTGTTGCATGAAGGTGACGAAAGTGAAAATCGGTAGCAAATTTTGTGTCTCTTTATGATTTCAAAGGTAGAGTGTAATAGAAAGGAAAGCATGATAATATGTAAAGCTAAGGAATTGTTGTGTGTAATAGTATTTAGCTGTGCGGAAAAATGTTTTCACGAATAAGCAAAGAGGAATGATGTTATTGAAGGTGGCGATACATAGTAGAAGTAAAGTAATATGTGTACTGTCAAACTTATCTGCTAATGATGATGATTGATCAGATGTGTGACCCATAAATGAAAATGGATTTTTTTCAACGTATTTAAATAAATAAATGAATGTGTAATGATGAATTTTAAAAGAGTTGCGTATTTCCCCTTTTTTCTTAACTTTGGCTGGATAAATAGGGAAGTTGACAAAAAAAATCTTTCGGGATGTCATCCTGAGGTTGTATGCATTATTTCCAGGATTTTATTTGAATAGGATAATTACATGGGAAACATTCTCAGCATCCAGGGACATCTACCACGTACTCATAACCGCTACCCATCATAACTTAAACTAATTAAATGTGGACGCGAAAGTACCCTCTTGTTCGAAGATGGTAATTGTATTACCTTTATGCTCTTAACAAAAGTGCATAGGGAAACCAGGGAGGAAAGACCGGACAGTAACGATATTAGTGCCACTAAAGCTGTCATTCATATTTAAATTAATGCAATCATGCAATGCTGAGCCCTAATTATTTAATCACTCGCATGACACATCTATCTGCATTTGAACGGGAATTCAAGTATAATTTCTCCTTTCACATAGTCTGTCTGGCTTCCGAGTTATTCAAAACTGGTCTGTGGAAGAGTAACTGATATGTACGTTAGGAGAAAATTGATGTCGTCCATCTATTACTGGTTTTGGGCATAAATTATCACGACTGAAGATAAAATTTGTCCTGTGCTCAAAACACAAATTTTGGGGATTAGACTATGCGATAATAAATAGAAACAGTTTCGTAACTTGTTTTTAGCACAATGTCATCATTGTGTGTTGGCAGTCATGCTTATAAATTACCTTTTTAGCAAGCAATACAGTCTGCAGTCTATTTGTGTCGTATAGGATCGGAGTAAACACTCAAGTGGCTCGAATCCACTTCTTACTTTCTAAAGCTGTCGAGTTTAATGAAAAGGTTTTTTTAAAACAAAAAATTACCAGGCTAACAATCAAATCAATGCACTGCTCCAAAAAACCTGTGTACGAGGTGTTCAACAAGGCGCAATGATGAATAGATGATGGATCGAGTTGTTCAAAATTTCGTAATTAGCTCTATACTATCACGGACAATAGCAAGTCAAGAATCCTTCGAGCAATAATACCACATTTGTGATAAGTCTGCGATAACTAGCTTACTTCTTCAGAAATAAAATTACATGGAGTTATGCTGTATCCGGATTCCCCGGAATGAATTGGGATATATAATTAAGCTCATACGCCGAGTGAACAGTCAAGAGGTAATTTTACCGTTCACAGCATGATCAAATTATCATTTTCATATATACAATTACATATTTTGGTTAATGTTTTAATTCTAAGATTCTGGTATTTGGTTCATACTCCATACATAAAACACCAATGAGCTGAAACTAGTCACACTTGAGATATATTAAACATGTACTTGTGAGAAACAACTGACAATAACAATTTTGAGTTTCTACTCAAGCTACAACGTTTGCCTAATTGTGAATGTGAACTTTGACCCTTTTCAACGCCCAGCTAGACGGGCTGACAGGTTTGCATTCAACCCGGTATAAACGTTGATTATATGATGGCGTAAGTCTTCACTAATTTCGTGATACGGTTCTCGTTTGACATTTCGTAAAATTTATCCACTCACTTTTGTCTTGTCCCTGGAATCTGATTGTATCCCCTGTCCTGCGGCTCAAAAATAGGAAGTCCACGAGCGTAGTAGATGCCACAGTAGGAAAGTGAATTTCCTGTGCATTCTTCTCAAAGGCACCTTTCCACCATCGTTTCTAGGACTTGCATTTATTAGCATGAATTATGTAGATTCTTGATAACAATGGAGTACCTGCCAGCCTTGCATGAAATCGAATTGACATTGATTTGTTTATGCGACATAATATGTATTGAATGACAATTGTGGTTTATGGAAGTTGTGGATGTACGGCCACATTTAATGAACCAACCTGAAATAATCCAACCTAAGTACCTTACCCTAATACGAGAAAATTGCAAATTAAGAATTTAAAATGGAAAATTGCACATAGCAAATGTGGTTCCGGTTGTGGAAGTTTCGGACAATTATACAAGTCAATTCAATTCATGCAAAGAAAAAAGAAAAGTGGCTATTTGTGTTTCAGTCAAAACGGAATATTCAAAAGAAAGCACTAAGCGTGCATTTTATTTTCCGTTCCAGACCTGTCTGAACTGAACGTTGCAGTTGTATGTATGTATGTCCGTTCTCAAAAACACGAACCAGCAGTTTGCTTGACGCTAAATTAACGACAGAGCGTAACATACATGCGTGTATAATGCACTGCTGCAGACCTCGTAATAATACGTATAGATTTTTACATAATTGTGCGAACGTTACATACAGCGTCATACGTAATACAATTACGTTTCATTCACAGTCATTTCGATCACATTGGGTTTGTATATTAAATGAGTCTGCTTCAATTTAAAAATGCATTTTCTCAGTTAAACTAAATTACACAAATATTTAACAACCGGTAACTTTTGGATAATAATAATTCTATTTTATTATTTAAATTTATTATTTCAGTATAGAAGTCCGTGGTTATAAATAGTGGACAAGACTTTGAGGTGATACGTCATTCTTTAATTGATCGTTGATGTACGATGTAGCTGTCATTTTTCCGAACTAAAATTTTTACAACGTTACGTACCACAGTTTGGTTTTAGCCCTAGAGGAGGGCACCAATAACTTTGGCCAGTTTCTTTAAAGTCTCAATTGGTTTCCAACAATTCCCGGATCGCCCGTTGGTCTAAAGTGTGGAGAGACTATCAGGAAAGTCACTTAACTGGTACTCTCAAATAAGCGTTAAATTAGGAACAACACTGACGAGAAGATGGCGAATAATCAATGGTATGTTAAGTACAGAGTGGCATTAACAACTTATATTAAATTTTACTTGAGGGACGATTAAAATCTCAATACATTTATATTGGTTTTCTAGGCAACATCCAGGAACACAATCTCTGCCTTCCCAAACTGTATCTCCAGTGCCTGTATTTGGCTCTCCACGGTAATATTTTTAGTTTGAAAATATTTGCAATAAAAGTTTTGTAGTCATTTTGTAAAATTTTGCTTTTATTGAACCCAATATAAAAAATAGGATATTAAATACGCCTTCGAGTATCTCCAAACAAGAGAAAAATACTGCTTCTAGGAGACTGAACAGAATGCCAACCCTCCACCAGGAAACCCCACGTCCAAAAAGGCTGACACAGTGCCGACGGGAGGTACTTATCCAATTTTTAGAAGACAACAAGAGCAATCCCCTCAGATTTGGGGAAATTGGTGGTCGCACTTGGATAATTGAACTTATCAGTCGGTTGAGGAGGCGCAATGGTAGTACTGGAAATGTTACAATTTCCGATGCGATTAGCTGGTTGAATATTCCAGAGATAGCCACGGTAAAACAAAATTACTTGCTTTATGAAAATGTGTGAAATTTTTGCCGTTTATTCAGTTATTTGATTTTAAAAAACCAATATTATTTATGCTGTTTTGTAATGTAAATCCCCATTCACAGCTTATTGGCGCAATTCCGAGGGCAGGATCAGGACGTTCAAGCAGACCAGCAAATGTGTCACCACCGGAAATAATCCAACCTTGTGGTAGCAGGAGTCAGTTCGTGTCAACGGGGAAAAACATGCAAGATGGCCAAAAAAGAAATTCTACCATATTACCAAATCCCCTTCATTGCTCCAAATCTATGCCCGACTTGTCACCTCAGTTCAACTCTTGCTCAGAAGAAAAGGAAAGGGCTGTTAATGCAGGGAATAGCTCCACCACCCGTACATATGCAGAAGCTACCAATGCCGAAAGTTTTCGCGATTTTAGTCTCCCAGACGAGTATCAGAAACAATTGTTTAAAGGGGCCATGATTCCGTTGTCAGATGTCCAGGTACTTGTCAACGCGGGCGGATTCATCATTCATCTGCCGGCCTCCACAACTCCCACAACAGTTTTCCTTCAGCCAACTACGTGGAGTGCGTTTAAATGCAATCAAACCTCGGATGAGTTTAATGCTATGAATGACGAGATTCAAGATGAAACACAATACAACGTTGACTTTATAAAAACTGAGCGACCAGATGAAGTTGATGAAAATGCGAGTGTGCAGCAACAGTTTTCGGAGGAACAAAATTCAACTGATACTTCATCTAATGGCCGTATTAGCAATGGAGATGGGGAAATCGCAGAAGAAGCTTCCTTTCCCAATTTAGTATTTGTGAATGTAGAAATTAACAATGAAGAAATGACGGATAGTCAATTTAAAGACCCGGAAACGGTGGATGTCCAGATGAAAGAGTACGCTGAAACCGACAGTGGATTACCTAATAACATGGGACCAATGGAGAATGGAGCTATTAGTGGAAAGAGCGTTTAATCCGAATACATTTAATTTTACAATGAATGCTGACTATTACAATTTAGATTAATTAAGTGAAATATAATGTAAGAATGATGATATAAGTATGGATGCCTTATGATGATCATTAATTTGGTGGCAGGCAATGAATTTGTGTCAGCTAATGAATAAAATTTTACCTTACGTTCCAGTGCAGTCAGTCGCTAATTAATCACGCTTTTATTTTTCACATAAAGAATTCTCGACAAGCATAAATTATTATTACATAGTCATCATCATCATCAACAGCATTCGTTCATTACAGTACTGATTTGCTTCTTCATATTTCAAATATTTTTATTTTGGGCTTTTTCAACTTAACTAGCTAGATCTAAAAGTAAAATTACAGAATAACAGTAGTAGCACTCTTTCATTCCATTGTAATTAAGTACAATGATAATAATGATAATTGTAGTAATAATAATTACCTTAACAAATAAATCGTCGAAGATAATGATGACTTAAATAGTTTCTGCATTTTATTTTTTTCCGTATAGTTTATGATGCAAAGAAGAAAAACTTTCTTTTTAAAACAGATTCCAAATGGTAGTTACGACAACAACAATTATTTAATTTTATGGATAACATAATAATTCATTAATCAATAGTACTGATAAAGAACAGTAAAATAATAAATATGATTAATTAGAACCTATGTACAATTATAGTTATAAGAATAATAGTAACAATAGTTGTGATAATAGTAATAAGTAATATTCATAGTTAAATTAATAATTACATTTAAATAATAAAGTTCTTTTTACAGGGGTGTGCCAGGTGGGACAACGTTATTAGCAAATGAGGCAGTAGACTCTCCTTTCTTGCCGGCTATTTTCACAGCATACTGACCAACGTCACTTGCGGTACAATTGACAATCTCTAATTGAAACTTGGTTTTACCTGGTGACTTCACGTGAACCTTAGCCGATTCTGCTAGTACTTTCCCGTCCTTTAGCCATTCCACTACGAATTAAAAAAATGCATTTGAAAAATCCTTAATTCACAATCAAGAAACGACGAGGAATTGAGTAATAAAAATACACCAACCAGATTGCGGGACTTTTTCAACTTCACAATTGAAAGTGATTGAGTCTCCCTCACGTACAGTGGCGGAGCGTGGGAATGTCTTGAACGCTGGGCTCTTTGATTCCTCATTGGGAACTAGTTTATGAAAAAATAGTTATGATAAAATGCGCAAATATTATAGTACAGTGCTTATCTCTCTTCAGAGTAATTTGGGAGCAATTAAATATAGGGATAGCACCCAGACAGATAAAATGGCTAAAGTTGGTAAAATTCTTACCAACTACTACAAGGGAGCATGAACTGAAGGCTTCTCCTGCATCATTGAAAGCTTCACATGTGTATGTGCCAGCATCCTCAGGGAACACTTCAGCAACCACTAAAGTTCTAGTGTCTCCTTCAGCTTCATATTGGAAGTCTTTACTAGGTTTGATCTCTTTGTCATTGTGAAGCCATACTACATCAAACTTTTCTGCACCTGTAATGTTTATTCGCAACCAGGTATGCGCAATTAGCATTTTGTTGTGCTGGCTTTGTTTGTAGTGTTAGTTACACTCAAAAAATGCATTTTATAATTTTATGAGCATACCTTTGATACGACATGATAATGTTACTTTGTCACCATCCTTTACAGTTTGAGATGTCAGATGTTCAACAATAGCTGGTGGCTTGTCACCGGATGCCTTTCCTTTGCCAGCACCTGAACCCTCCATCGCTAAATTATTACAAAAGTTTTACATAATTTTATGCTCACGATTTGGAATACATATAGCTCATGTATATGATTTCCTTGTAGAAGATTAATATTTGAAACTCACGGAGAACTTTGAGGACACATTGGCTAGATGTTTTGCCCATGGAATTCATAGCCGTACATACGTATGTACCTTCATCTTCTGGGAAAACTTCAGGTATTGTTAGAACTGCAACTCGGTTACGGTATTTAAGAGCTACTACATCTGATGATGTCAACGGTTCTCCACTCTTCGTCCAACTCACTTGTGGTTCCGGATCGCCGTTAAATTCGCACTTGATTTCTAGCGCCTCTCCATCCTTTACCGACAAAGATGTTGGCAATGGCGCTGTAACTTCGGGTGCTGACATTGGCTTATTGGCGGCTGGTACTGAGTAAAAATGAAGGAGAAAAACAATCAAACATGAGGAAACAAAAGTGTTTGAAGTATACCCAGTGAAATAACACTATTTTCACTTACATTCTAATTCTTTAGTTGATGACCTAGATCTAGATGGACTACCCGTAGCAGATAACTGCTTGCCATACGGCTTTGCAGTCGTTTTTGGTTTGGCATCTCCAAGGCTATTGCTAATTCCTATTGTTGCCGCTGCCTGTAAATCCAAGCGGTTATGATAACAACAAACAAAAATTAGTTAGAATTAGTATGTACGCGAATGTGTTAGAATGGAATTGAATTTCCTACCTTCTGACTTCCATATTGTGAACCACTTGATGGAGCAGATGTGGTGGTTGGTTTACTAACTGTGACCGGTTTCGAAATTTCCTTAATACTCTGTGGTTCTGGCATGTACCTTCGATCTGCAAATTGCATCACGTTCAAGAAAAACCAGCTTATTAAATGCACCCATTACTTTCACACTTTCCTCCAATACAAAACAATTTCAATACTTGGTGTAACAGATCAAAGTGACAGGTGAGAGAAAATCCAAGCAGAAAAAAATAAAACAATCTGACCAGCTTTTCAGCCAATGAGAGTGCACCATTAACTTTCACAAACTGCAACCACTTCTTAAGCATAACGATATTGTTTGATTATGATATTAATTGAATTATCTATCTCTAGTAATTATCAATATTAAAAACCTTCGAGAGAGAAAAAACTTTACATTGAGAGATACCATTTCTTTCACCATTCGTTTAAAAGAAACCAACGCACTTACTCCGCGAGTTCGTGAATCTCTTCTAAAAGTCGTCTCTACAAACTAAAGTATTTTTTAATAATTTAATACTGTTTTTTTTACAATGGTGCATATTATACGAAATTATTTCAATATATCTTTATCTTCACCTATTAGTTAGTCTTTAGTTTTCAGTTTCATCATCAAATCTCTATCGTCTATCATCACTCTACTAGAGTAACAATAACAACCCAACAACTCGAGAAAAATTAATATTTAATACCACAACAATTTCTTTTTTTGCTATATATATCGTTAAAAGTGCTCGGCTGGTTTTTGCCGCCGCGTGGGTCAACAATGAGCAGTAGTATTATATGTACAAAAGACTCCAAAACAAATTCATTTATTAACATTATAAACATAACAATTTTATCATGTAGTGATGCAACGAAAAAAGAATGAAAACGTAATAGTGGAATAGTGTACCAGTTTACCGATGACCAAAAGTCGTACCACCATCAACGCTATTTTTTATCTTGTACCTCCTCAAGATCAAGAAAATAGTCATAAAAATTGTCCCAAGATGAGTAAAAGTCTCGATGTTGGTATTTTTTCTAATTAAGCCATACAAGTTGGTTCAAACACGACGAGTATACTACAATTTACTACAAACCAACTACTAGTAATGTATTATTTTTCTTTTTTATTATTTTTTACTAAACACACTACTGATATTTTGTAACAGTTCAAAATTAAAGCACTTTTTAAAAAATTGAGAGTCTACAAAAATGTTATGAAAAAATAAAAGTGTTAAGGATTTTAAGCAACATTATATATTTTTTCCTTGATATATTGAGCAGTAATAATAAAGGTAAGTTATAATATCGCATCCAAAACGAAATAGCAAGCATCCATGCACAAAGCGATTAAAAATTGGTATCATTACAAAAGTATTTTTCCTAAATATTTTTTTTTCGAGTAACAACAACAAATGCGGATTATTATTAATTCTTGATTAATTGTAATTGATATAAATAGGAAGTACTACAGCACAGATTTGTTTTTAAAATTACCTCCAGAATACAGTAAATTATGCGCTAGTTGGCTTTGTTCAGGAGTGGTGGAGTCCCCTGGTAAAATAAAAAATGAAAATACAAGCGATAACATTTAAACATTCTTATCAAAAACGAATACGGAGAGAACTACAACAATCATATAAATTATTAAACATGATTAACTACTACGGTCTATACCACAAGTATAAATGAAGATTATTATTAGCACAACTATTTATATACGTCATACGTATACATAATCATAATACATGTATTTGTTTAGATTTTAATAGTTTATGACTATGTACAGTACATATACATTAATCAATCGACTATGTAGCGCTACCTATTTAGTATTGTTTTTTTGTACTTGTGTTTTTAAAAATGGAGGGAGTCTCAAAATGATCGTGGAGGCATCATACAACTTGATCGTGCAGGTAACCAAATAATGGTTCAAGCATTTTTGTCAAAAATACTGTTCGTGTGGTTTTTTGCTACTGCTAAAATGGTACCTGATTGGCTTGCTTTGGGTTTGATTTTTATTGTGTAAATTTTAGCATTTAAAAATCCCGGTCGTGTCTGTAGGGGTGCAAAATATGTGGGTGGGTGGGTATGGGTATGTATGTATAGTAATGGATAATTTGTTACTATTCTTGGTCCTGATTGACTGTTTCTCTAGAAAGGATGTTCCGTCATAAGTGACACCGAAATTGTGCACTAAAATGTTTTATTCGGATATATATTTGAAACAACTACGCAAATATAAAAGGCGAAAAGGCGAATAGGAAAAAAATATGTAAATAATAATAAATATATATTTTAAATGGCAACTTGGCATATTTGGTATATTAGCGGGCAAAAATAATAATAATAATCGCGTAATAAATTGGTTTAATACGCAGAATTAATTAATGAGGCTGGAAGAAGGTTTTAAAAATTAAAAAAAAATATTTCAAAATTTTTATATGAAATGCAAAAATAAAATATTGTTCGGACGTGACATAAATTATCGATTTGTGAAGCAGTTTCGGTACATATAGAAGATACCAAAACAATCTAGTTAACTAGAATAATTAAACAGCCAACGGTAGTAATCCAGCAGTTTGTAGCGAATTCAAAAAAAGTGACGTTAATACAACAGTTCTAACTGTCTAACATATATTGATTATATACATTCATTAGAGAGGTCAACGCAACACAGTGATAACGGGTTTAGTTTTACAGCTTACAAGACACATTGGTAATTAGGTAGTAGTAATAATATAAGTCAAGTAGACATAGACAGTTTTTTTAATTGTGTAAAAAGCTGGTTTTAGAAAGCAAATTGAAAACGTCAACCTGAAGAGTGCTGCCGAGAATTGTTGATGATGGTTTACCACGCTGCTGCAGTTAACCCTTTATCACCAAGAGTACAAGACAGATTGTGTTGAATTGGATTGACTGGAGTATTAAAACCAGGGCTCCGATCTCCTTACATTTCTATTACAAGCCGACTGCGCGCATCTTCCCCATTTTTATTTTTGCAACAAGATCATCGTCCGTTTAATCGTCTCGTGTTGAAGCGAACATGTCCATTTTTACATACAACTCTCGGTGAAAGTATGTATGCAGTATTGCAAATTGCCACAATACTTGGTGAATACACAGTATAATAATAATAACAATAATAATGTATGCAATGCGTTTTGGCATCATGTAAAGTTTAGCGACAAAAATTAATTAATTCATACGAGTAGAGAGAAAAAACGCTTGTGCAGTTTTGCATGTTGACAAAACTTGTTGTGACAGACAAAAAAATAGATTACGCTCCGTAACTGCGTAAAAGGGATTAAGAATAGTGACAGTTATATATACATCAGTAATTCAACAAAAATATGTAAGAAAAACACGATAAAAGCAGCATCAGCAATGTTTTCCATCTGCAAAATGAGTGGGTATACAGAAGGTATCAAAGGTAGTTACAAAATAAGGACAACGTTTCACAGGGGGGAAAAGTTTTTTATTGCATTAAAAAAAATCTACAAACTACTAAAAAAACGGTTTTGTATTTGTGTACTCAAAAATCATGCTGCAGCTGCGGAAATACATGTGTGTGTATATTGTTGTTGGAAAGCTTAAAGCAAATTCTGATCTTCCTTCTGGATACGTACTACAAAAATATGGACGTCTCGCGTCGCTTTCAAAAATCTAATAATTATGTCTATGTAGACAACAGGTATTAAGGTAAATGGTCGGAGTGACAGTCAAACGGTACAGAGAGAACAAACAGAAACAGGTAAAGATAGAGGCATACAGTAAGGTGGCTACACAAAAATAATCGTCGTGAGCAAACGATACTTCAAAAATAAGAATTGTAATATATAATAATATATATATATTTTTTGTAAAAAAAATTGTCTGTATTCCTTGTGTAACTTGGTTTGTTGTTGTTGTTTTTTTTAATAAAAATGTACGTAGAGTAGTTGACATGCACGTTCTCGATCTCTGAGCGTGGAGGTTTTTAAAAGTTTGAAAATAGGAAAAAAAGTTAAAAAGTAAACAGTTGTAAGTTATGTTTCTTATTTGAACAGTAGAAAGTGAATTTTGTAGATAGAGAATTTAAAAAAAGAATGTGTGTAGAACTGTCATGCGTGCTTCGTAGTAGTATTTGTTGTCGGATACAAGAGGAGGATCATCATCATCAGCATAATAGGTGACAATTTGTTTCGAATTATTATTACTTTGTTTAGATCTGGAGTATATGTGTATCATTATATATTATATATTGGATATAATGTAAATGATGTAACAGTAAATAGTAATAACAATAATAATGATAGCAATAATTAATAGTATCATAGTATTATAGGATCAACATCATCCTACACACACTTACTTTAAAAGTGGTACAGTACGTACTTATTTCTCTTTATCGCTTGGCTTATTATGAAGATTCCTTTTTTGTTGTCGTGTGTATATATAATGCAATAATGTTTCTAGATGGTTGTTTTTTTGAGCGCATTACAACATTTTTAAACGGACATATTTTTTAAAACTAGTAAAAGTAGTATAGCTGATATGTCAGAGCGGTAATTGTTGAAACAAGTCGTAAACATAAAACAGTGATGATGATGCTGTGCTGCACTATATAGATAGAGAGTGTTGTTATTTTTTTAAAATACTTATTTAAACTGCTGTGTTGTTTTTTTGGTGTTTTGGTGTGAAAATTTTTTGTGAGGTGGGCGAGAGACGGTTGTTCGGCCGACAGTGAAAGTGCTCGCGGACGCGGAAAAGAGGGGGAAAGCAAACGATATTTTAAAAAATAAAATAATAAATAACAATAGAGAGAGAGAGACTGAACAAAGCATCAAAATTTTCAGAACAGGACAACACAAGCAGCGCTGGCGTTTCTTTTTTTGCCACTAAAAAAGGATCTTTTTCATATCCCTGTGCTGTTTTACAACTCGGTTGTTGTTGTTGTAGAAAGATACAACTTTTGTTGTGCCCCACTGTTGCCTACGATCTTTCTTGGACACGTTTAACACGTTGCAGGGGTGGTGCGAGAGTACGTCCTTACTACTTTTCTTTGGGTAGATTGTTGGTGGATTACGCAGAGTGTTCTGTACTTAACTTCTAAAGTAAACGTTAACTGTTGTAAAAGGTAGCATGTTACTATTTACTGGATTTAAACTAGTTCTTTTTAACTTTATATAGCCAATACAATCATTAGCTCAAAATATTCTTTCACGTCTTTAATGCACATTGTCAGTTATGTACGCATAATATATATGTTAAATGTTCTTGATAGATAAGCTTTTTTAAACTACAACTTATTACTGTACTCTTCTGCACCTGTATTTAATATTCTGGCTGACAAGCTGATTGCTTGGGGTAGAAAGAAAGTCATCATAAATGAAGTAAATGAATTTTAGTGTAATTAGATTGCAACCTAAATAGTAGTAGAGAGATAAATGCTACCGTGAAACGTATTTTTTTCCCTGGTAAAACAACTAGAAACAAAGCCTGTTTTTTTAAAATATAAGTGGAGAGGGAGCTTACATAGTAGTTCTCATGAAGTGAAAGAGATAACAGAATGAATAGTAGTAAGTAACATGTAAATAGTGTACAATAGCACTATAGGCAACTGTATAATAGGTAATCATTAATAATATTCATTGTGCACAAGCCTATTACATTGTATGTAATGTAAACCTGGATGTAGGTATGTATATATATAATATTGTTATCTATGTAGCTGTATATATTTATATATTGTTGATTTCTGTGTATGATGTATATTATATATTGTGTAGTATGAATAGTCGATATAGATATATAGCAATGATGGCAACATAATAATAATAATAATTAAATAATAATAATAATAAGTATGATAATAAAAAGAGAAGCTATGCTTATGCTTTTTTAAAAATAGTTAAGACATATCGCTCGTTCACCTTCTACAATCACTACACAAGAGGTTTCATCAGTGCCCAGTGGGTTGGTAGCGACACACCGGTATTTGCCAGAATCTTCCGGTTTGCAGTCAAGGATTTCCATGGTGACCACACCATCGGCATGTGTCATGGTGTATTCGTTACGACCTAGCTCTCTGCTGCCCTTGTACCATTTGACCTGGAAATTAGTAGCAGAGGGTCATTAGTTAGAAGCTCTTTAAATTTCCTTTCCAGGAGGTTATCGTTATCGCTTTGGGGATTTTAGGAGAAAGGAAGACGTATGTAATTTGGTAGGTTTGTTGTTTTTTTTTTACCGTTGGCGTTGGTTTTCCACTGAGACAACAAAGGAGTTTGCATGATGGATGATGAATCTGTACAACACGAGGCCGGAGATGGAAAGTGAAGAAGGGTGCCGAGTCTTTTTCTTCCTGCCATGGTTTGTATGAAAGAGGCTGTCGACGTCTGACCGGTTGCACTTCTGGTTTGTAAGTTGGAATCTCCCTTGGCTGTGGTTGAACGTTGAGGAAGACAATCTCCTCCCTGTAGCCATAGTGGTTCTCTGCTCGGATGATGTATTCTCCGCGATCCTCCAATTTCACTCTGTTGATAACGAAAGTGTAGTCTTCGCCTTGGTACCTCTTCATGAACTTGACACTCTGCCTGAGCTCGGAGTTGTTGTGATACCAGGTGAGCGTGGGTGCTGCAATGGCAATAACGCGACACGTGAATTTCGCACTCTGTCCTTCGAATGTAAATGTACTCCTAGGTTTAATCACAAATCTAGGTGCGGCCTGTCTCCTGTCAAAATAGGCGTCGTGTATTCTGTACTTTTCTATTTGCAGTTTTCTCAGCGATGAGTATTCCGCCAGGTGGCCTAAAGGTAGAATGCACTCATCCCAGAATGGATATTTGGCCCGGATACGATCGCGAAGGGCTCTGAAGCGGCTAGAGTCGATAGGTTGTACTCTACCAGCGTGATCTCCAGTCAGCCATGAATGAGCAAGGCACTCGTGAGCGGTCATTCGTTTCTCCTTGTTCTTCACTAGAAGGTTACGGATAAAGTCTTTACCTTCGTCGGAGACGTTTGCAAAAGCCTCTTCATCAAAGTCCCAGTCACACGCCTTCACGTTCTTTAGCGTCTCGATGTCGTTTTCGCCGGCGAAAGGAGAAAGACCACTGAGGAGGACATAGGCTAAAACACCCACAGCCCACATGTCTGTGTAGAATCCTACCGGTTCGCGTTCCACAATTTCTGGAGCGGCAAATTCTGCCGTACCTGTGGAGATCTTAACTACCTCGTTGGGGTCTAGTCTGGTAGCGAGACCAAAATCGATTAACTTCACATTTGTGCTAGTCTTCGTTTGACACATGATATTTTCTGGTTTAATGTCGAGGTGGATGATGTTGCGCTCGTGCATGTGCTTCACACCCTCACATATCTGGCGCATGTAGTTGATTACCTCGGATTCGGACATTTGGTACCCTTCGGCAGTGATTCGTTCAAACAGTTCGCCTCCAGACAAGCTAGACAAACAGGAATGCACAAAAACAGACAGAGTTTTAGAACATTTCGAATCACCCCAGCCCCATTTTCATGCCTCAAATATACTTACAATTCGTAGATAAGGACCATTTCATCGTCATCTTCAAATGCGTCGTGTAAATTAATAAGTTTCGGATGGTGCAGTTGATTCATGATATCGATTTCCCGCCTAATCAACTCCTTCTCCATGGCATGAGATACTGGAATAAACTTGGCGGCGTAGATGTGACCACTGCAAAAAAGGATGAAAATCGAATTAGGTATACCATATAATTGCCAATGTGCACTCACACCGTTAAGCTAGATTTGGCTTTAAATTCTTACGTCTTTTTCTCGCGGCAACGATGAACAACGCCAAAGGCGCCGGTGCCGATCTCCTCAAGAATATCGTAGTGGTCATAGACGCTGGTCGTCTTGATCTCCACCGGCTGAGGAACATACTTGGAATAAATAGAGAACACATATTGGTCATAGTCTTTGACTTTCTCGTCACTTCTTCCGCGGATTCGCTTGCCGGATGCGTCCACTTCGTATTGCTTCTTCTTGGTAACCTTCTTGCCCAGATCTTTGGTCGTCACGAGACTTGTTACCTCGCTAGCGTCACTTCGTCCGTACACGTTCTCCGCGTACACACGGAATTGATACTGGTGTCCAGGACTGAGTCCTGTGACCTGGATACTTGTCAGTCTTGTGAAGCCTACACGAATCCATGAGGTCATTGGGTGCTCCCTCTTCTCCACGAGGTAGGAAGTAATGCTGGAACCACCGTCCCATCTTGGCGGTTGCCATGACACTACCAGGCTGTCTGTTCCAACGCTCTCGCAAATGACATGTTGTGGTGGATCTGGCCTGTCGCTGATTTGGATTTTCAAAATGGCTGAGTCCATGCCCAACTCGTTTTCAGCGATAATGGAATATGGTCCATTGTCAATCTGGCTAGCGTCGCGAATCGTCAACACAGCGTGTCTTTCAGTTGTCTGTACGTGATAATGGGATCCGCTCTCAATCTTCTCTCCGTCTTTGCTCCAAGTGATTTTGGGTTTGGGAACTCCGGTGAAAGGCACCTTGATAACAACATTCTCTCCCTTATCAAAGAATGCGGTATCTCGGAATCTAGGTGGAACGTGAAGTTTAGGTGCCGTCATTATTACTAATTCTGCTCGAGTAGACTTTGCGCCTGCCTTGTTCACTGCGCGGCACACATACTCGTCCGCGTCCTCACCGAATACATCGTATACAGTGAGCATGTATGTTTCTCCATCGTGGCTGATGTGGTATTTTCCACCATGGGACAATTCTCTGGCTCCCTTGTACCACGTTACCGTTGGCTTGGGCTGTCCAAAGATTGTACAACTGAATTGTGCGTTCTTTCCTTCCGTAGCCATCGCGTTTCTCAGTGGGCTGACAATTTCTGGTGGGGAGGCAGCATTGGGGTCGGTGATCTTCACGCTGCTTGACGATGGTGAAGGTGGACTCAGTCCGGCAGAGTTTTCTGCTATCACACGGAATTCATACTGACGACCTTCAATAAGGTTGCTTACATTGATCTGGTTGGGAAGGCAGATCGCAAGGTTGACTCGTTGCCAGGCAACGGTACCCACCTCGCGCTTATCAACCCAATAACCTTGGATTCTTGCTCCACCGTCAGAGTCAGGTCTATCCCAGGACAAGTGTACAAAGTCGCCGCCGACTTCGGTGATCTTGGGAGCTCCAGGAGCAGATGGGGGATCGAAGGGAGCCTTCGCCTTTATTGGATTTTGTCCTTCAAGTGGTGGTCCCATGCCGTTCTCGTTGCAGGCCATCACTCGGAATAAGTACTCTTGTGACTCAGTCAAGCCCTGCACGGTGAAAGTGGTAGATTTGACTTGACTGGCAACTTGAATCCAGTGGGTGCTGGATATGTCCTTCCTCTCAACGACGTAGTGTGTAATTTTCAGACCTCCATCATAACTTGGTGGTTTCCATGTCAAAGTGCACATATGCTTGCTAATGTCACTAATATCAAGAGGACCTTGTGGTGGGCCTGGCAATCCAGTGATGTATACATTGAAGCTCGCACTGGCTGATCCACTCTCATTTTTCAGAGTGAGTGTGTAAGTTCCAGCGTCGTCCTTCACGATCTCCTTGATGAAAATGACAAAGTATTCGTCAAATATGGTGATCTTAATGCGGTTATTCTCCTTCAGCTCGACACCATCCTTGGTCACCCGGATTTCCATTTGCTGATCCCCGGAGTAAGTAACCTTGATTTTGGTGTTATCCCTTTCAGGCAGGTACATATCTCCAGGAGTGCGGTCCATTCTTGGAGGAGCTCCTATCCTCACTCGGGCCGTGGTGTAGCATTGACCAACGGCATTACTGGCGTAGCAAGTGTAGTCTCCGTCGTCACCGTCCGTTACATCTGTAATGATAAGGCGGAAAACTCCACCGTCAACTTCTTGTCGGATACGGCCGCCATATTGGATTTCCCTTCCGTTCTTCAACCATCTGGGCTTCGGTTCTGGTTTACCCGTCGCTTCGCACTCCATAACAAGTTGTTTCCCTCGTGGGATGGACTGCTTCGTAAGTCCACGAACAAACTCGGGACTCCTTCCTCCAGCAACTTCCTGGATGCGTACGGCACTTGCTCCTTGACTTGGTTCTGATTTACCCGCGGCATTGATGGCAAACACGCGGAATTCGTAGTCTCTGCCATCCGTCAGCCCGGTGACGGTCAATGCCAAATCTGTAACGTTGTAATCATGGCATTTCACCCAAATACCGGCACCCACCTCCCGCTTCTCAATGAGGTAACCAGTAATTCTCGAACCGCCGTCGGATCTTGAAGCCTCCCAAATAAGCTCGGCATAACCGCGTCCCACCTTAATAACTTGAGGTTGTCCGGGTGGTGAAGGTACTCCAAACTTGCCCTTCATCTTGAAGTGAGTGGATGGTGGTGATGGTTTACTAAAGCCGGCAGCGTTCTTGGCACGAATTCTGAACTCGTACTCGCGTCCCTGCATTAAATTGTGAACAGTGTAGGTTGTGTCCTTGACCAAATAGTCATTGGCCATTCTCCAGTCAACATCGGAAACGTCACGGAACTCAATTTTGAATCCTTGGATTTTGCTACCACCATCATTGTATGGTCTTTCCCATGTAATTGTGGCGGAGCTGGCGTCCCAGTCGATAACCCGAGGTTGTCCGGGGGCATCTGGAACCGTGAAGGGGAATTTGGCAGTGATGGGCTCATCACTCTCCAACGGCTGACTAACTCCGTATTGATTTTCTGCTCGCACTCTAAATTTATACTTTTTGTTGGGTTCCAGTCCAATCATGTCGTAGTTGCAGCCTCTCACAAAACTGGACACTTTCAGCCAGAGGCCGGTGAGTGGGTCGAGTTTCTCCACGACGTAGTTCGTAATGGGAGAGCCACCATCATCAAGAGGTGGTTTCCAGCTGAGGGAACAAGTTTCTGGGGAAATGTCAGAAACGTCCAAGGGACCACAGGGCATGCCTGGCTTATCGACGACAAGTACTCTACAGGATGCTGTATCACTACCTTCCGTATTGACCAGCTGAATGGTATACTTTCCTGTGTCGGAACGTCGCGCACACTTGTTGACGTACTTGGTGGTGCCTGCTGCCGTTTCGAATTTGATCCTATCATCGGGGAATGTTTCCTCTGCGTTAACGGTCCATGTGACCTTGGGTAACGGAGAACCGACAAATGGTACGGTGATAGTGAACTCTTCTCCCGCAATCACAGTCATGTCACGGATGCTCAAGTCGCTGGTAATCTTGGGTGCACACGCTGGTGGTTGACACAAGATCCAGTCAGAACCGGAACTCCATTGACCCTGTCCTGCAGCATTGAAAGCCGCCACGCGGAATTCATATTCCTTTCCATCCTGAAGATTGATGACGCGATAACTGAGATCAGGAATTAGTTGATGGTTTGCCTTGGTCCACACGTCTTCGCCCTTCATCCTCTTTTCAATGACATAGCCGCGAATGGGAGAGCCTCCATCATTCCTGGGCTTCGTCCATGTGAGTGTAATAGAGTCCTCAGTGGTCTCCACAGCTCGGGGTGTTCCCGGTGGACCCGGAGGATCAAATGGATGTTTGGCCTTGACAGGCTCAGATGTCTCGGCAGGATCTGAAGTTCCGTACTGATTTTCAGCAACGACCCTGAAGTCGTAGTCTTTGCCAACGGTGAGGTTCCTCACACGACAATAAGTTGATGTAACGTAGCCGGAAACCTTGGTCCAAGTTTGGGATCTTGTCTCCCTCCTTTCAACGACATAGTTTGTAATCTCCGCCCCACCATTATCTCTCGGTGCGTGCCATGAAAGAGTGAGACACTCTCCCGCAAATTCTTCTGCTTTGAGATTCTCTGGGGGTTGGGGCCTATCCAAAACGCGAACGTTGAGACTGGCGGTATCAAAACCAGAGGGGTTCTTCACGGTGAGTTTGTAAGTGCCCGTGTCAGTTCGCTTCGAATTTTTGACGACGATGGAAGCATAGTCGTCTCCGGTTTGAATGAAAATTCTAGAGTCAGTATCGTCCAGGATGAGGTCGTTAGCGTACCAAGTGGCATGTGGTTTGGGGAATGCCACAAACGGAATGGTAATAGAAAAGTCTTCTCCTGCACGCACAGTAATGTCTCTGACGCCGGACAAGTCCAATTTGGGTTTGTTGGGTTGCTCTTCAACCAAAATGCCGTTGGACGGGCGACTGGGCTGACTGCGGCCAATTTCATTAACCGCCATCACACGGAAGATGTACTCTTCGCCTTCCTTTAGTCCCGGAACGGTCATTGTGGTGCTGGGGTGAGGATAATCGTTTACTTCCTCCCAGTCTCCTCCAGTTTTTCCCTTCTTTTGCACAATATAACCACGGATACGAGCCCCGCCGTCGGTTGATGGAGCTTTCCAGGAAATCGTGATCGAGTCCTTTGTGACCCGTTCTGGTCGAGGTTGATCGGGAGCGTCTGGAACAAATCTTTGAACTCCTGCGATGATTTGGTCGGAGGGCTTGGATGGCTTGCCAGATCCAGCCTCGTTACAAGCAATGACACGGAAGTCATACTTCATGCCTTCGTGGAGACCCTGTACTGTCATGGTAAGATTAGGTGTGGGGAATGAATTGACCTTCACCCAATCTCCGCTCCTCTCCCTCTTTTCAATGTAATAGCCAGTGATAGGCTTGCCACCACCGTAAGAAGGTGGGGCCCATTGAAGACTTGCTGAGTTGGGACTAAAGCTGAGGATCTTTGGTGGGTCGGGAGCGTCGGGAGTATCGAAGGGTGACTTGGCAACGGTTGGCTTGCTTTCCAAGGGTTCAGAAAGTCCATATACGTTTTCGGCACGCACACGGAACACATACTTTTTCCCTTCTTCCAATCCCTTGAGGGTGAACTCCGGTTTGGGGCAGAAGCCGGGGCAGGAACGCCAGTCGTCTTTTCCGAATTCTGTACGCTCAACAACGTAACCGTTAATGTCAGCTCCACCATCATCTTTAGGTGGCTTCCAGGTGAGTGTGATAGAATCTCCAGTAATTTTGGAGGGTGCCAGTGGTCCTTCTGGTGGTCCAGGTTTATCCACAACAATAACTTCAATGTCGGCTTTGTCGCTTCCAAAGTCGTTGGAAGCGGTGATGGTGTATTTACCAGAGTCCGCACGAACTGTCGATGAAATGTGCAGTTTTGTGCAAGTGGAGTTTGTCGTGGATGAAATGCGATTAGAAACTGGTAGCGATTTGTTTTCTTTGGTCCATGTAACCTCTGGAATGGGTGCTCCAGCAAGAGGAATTTCGACGTTGATCGGTTCTCCAGCACGAACCTTGATTCGTTTTCCAGCCAAACCATCCAAGAACAGTTTGGGAGGTTCTTTCATCGGCTTGGCAGTAATTGTTGCAGAAGGATCGGATGGTTTACCAGGTCCCGCAGCATTCACTGCAGTGACCCTGTATTCGTACTGATGACCATCGGACACCTTATCGTCCATATATTCCGTAAAGCGGCAAGGTTCTTTGGTGATTCTAATCCATCTTGGATTACGCACATCTCGCCTCTCAACCTCGTATCCAATGATGGGAGAGCCTCCATTGGAAATTGGTGGGGACCAGCGGATCTTAATGTGATCCCTGTCAGTGTCCGTAGCCTCTGGGCGTCCTGGTTTTCCAGGAGCATCAAATTGGTTCTTGGCCACAATTGGCTTATGAGTGGTAAGAGGATCAGAGCGTCCTTGCAAATTTTCTGCCATCACTCGGAACTCGTATTGTGTACCTTCTGTCAGTCTTGGTACAACTGCATGAGTATTTCGTGGATCCACAAAGTTCACAGCCGGCACCCAGCCGCCACCATGTGTCAAGTCTCGTTTTTCAATGACATATCCGGTAATTTCAGAGCCACCATCGTCCCTGGGCCTGTTCCAAGACAGGGTTACACTCTGCGCCGTCACTTCTTCATATTCCAAAGGTGCTTCAGGTGGTCCTGGTCGATCAAGAACAATCAGGGTGAAGCTTCCTTCATCAGAACCGTGTTCATTCTTCAGACGCAGTACATACTCGCCAGAGTCACCACGTCGAGTACTCACAGTATGGACAATAGTATGGTTGGAAATAGCAGTAACCGTGGTTCGCTCATCAGTTTTCACTGTACGGCTACCAACGGTCCAGGTTACGTCTGGGTCGGGTGCTCCAATGTAGTTTAAGTCAACATGGAAAATTTGTCCAGCTCGGATTTTGATATCCGGCATTGGGCTAATAATCTTGGGTGGCACTAGATAAAATCAAAGACCATTCAACTTTAGCATTACATTTAACTCAAGTATGTATGAACTTTCAAGAACTTTTATTATAAAAACTTACGTCGTCGTGGACCAGTCTTAACCATATCCGAGGGCTCTGATGGCTCACTCTGGCCAGCAGCGTTCACAGCAATGACACGGAACTCATACTCTTGACCTTCAACGAGGTCATTTACGGTAGCCTGTAACGAAAAAAGTTATTCATTGTAATTTTGTCTGTTTGAATAAAAATTATCAAAATATTTTGAAAAAATTTTTTAAAAAAAGTGATAGAAATTGTCTCACGTGAGTTTGTCCTGCTGGTGCCTGAGCTGCATTCATCCAGAATGGGCTGCCCTTCTCTTTCTTTTGAATAATATAACCTGTAATTGGAGACCCGCCATCATTCTTGGGTGGCTTCCAGTCCAGATCTACTCTGTTTCTGTCCCAGTCCGCAATATTAGGTCGTCCAGGAGCATCTGGCTCATCGAACGCATTCTTAGCAATGATGCTCTTGTCTGTGGTCAAGGGCTCACTTTCCCCAATGGCGTTGACCGCTTTCACTCGGAACAAGTACTCCTTCTTGTGGATCAATTTAGTGATGTCTGCGGCACACGTGTTTGAAACGCCCGCCTCTGCCCAGGTTCCTCGGGAAACATCCATTTTCTCAATAAGATAATGTGTGATGGGAGAACCACCATCGTCCTTGGGTGGTTGCCATGCCAGTCGGCAGCTTTCTTTGGTAACGTCTCCAACACCAAGTGGCTTCTCCGGAGCACTTGGTCGGTCAATGACAGTGACGTTGGCAGAAGCACTGACAGATCCCAAGTCGTTTTCTAAAGTCAGGGTGTATCTTCCCGTGTCGCCACGGACCGCCAATGGAATATCCAGAGTGGCCGCGGTCGCTGTTGTAGACACGTCAATTCTATCTGAACTCTCCACCTTCTTTCCGTCAATGTTCCAGGTGGCTTTTGGAGGTGGAGAACCGGAAATTGGCACGTTGTAACTGATCTTCTGTCCAGCACGTACCACCAGATCCTCCAAGCAGGTACGGTCAATCTTGGGTCCCATAAAGCGGGGTTTGGCAACCACACTCTTGCTGGCATCAGAGTTAATCCTCCTTTCACTATTTTCCACGATGCTCTTTCCATTGTGGGTCCACACTACCGTAGGAGTAGGCTCACCCTTGATTTTAACATCCCAAAAGAATGGTTCTCCCACACGAACATTAATTTTCCGTAGGGTCTTCCTGTCAATCTTGGGTTTAACTTTGCGTGGCTTGCAAGTAACTGGTTCAGAGGCGCGGGATGGGTCTCCAGGTCCCGCAGCGTTTACCGCCTTGACCCGGAATTCGTAAGTTTGACCCTCATCCAGACCATCAACATGGGCTGTAGTATCGTCTCCCTTAATCTCGGCGGCCTTGACCCATTTGCCACCAGGTTCCTTCTTCTCAATGACGTATCCAGTGATTGGGCTACCACCGTCTTGGATAGGCTTGTCCCATTTCAGATCCACAAAGTTTTTGTCCCAGTCAGTCGCCTCGACATTGGATGGTGGTCCAGGTTCATCAAAGGGATTTTTGGCAATGATTGGTTTGTCGGTTTCCAAGGGCTCGGACTCTCCTTCAGAGTTGACCGCACAAACGCGGAACTTGTACTCCTGCCCAGGTTGCAAGTTGTTAACCACCATCTTCGGGTCGGTACTCTTTCCGATAGGAATCCATCGTCCCGAGTCGGGATCAAGTTTTTCCACGGCATAAAATTCAATGGGTGCACCACCATCATCCTCTGGTGGTTTCCATTGCAGGGTACATCCCTCCTTGTGAATGTCCGAAACGTCCAAGGGCCCTTTAGGCTTGCTGGGTTTACTCAACACCGTAACGTCCACGGTGCACTCATCCTCTCCACAGTTGTTCACTGCTTTCAAGGTGTACTTGCCAGAGTTGGCCCGAGTGGATGCGGAAATGGTGAGGCGTACTCGGTAGTCTTCCTTTTCAATGGAAATATTACCACCGGACTTGATCTCCTCTCCGTTTACCGTCCAAGTTTTGCTGGCCGGAGGCTCTCCAGTGACCTTCACGTCAAACTTGATCACTTGGCCAATTTTCACTTGAATGTCTTTCATGGTGGCGCGGTCAATCTTGGGGGGTTGACGTCGAGACTTGGCAGTGATAAGATCACTGGCGTCGGAGGGCTTTGACGGCCCTGCTTTGTTGACAGCCTTGACACGGAACTGGTATTTCATTCCCTCAATAAGATCAGGCACGCGAGCTTCACATTTGTCGCCAATAATTTCAATAGCTTTCTGCCATTTTGTCGAGTATTCATCCTTCTTTTCAATAATGTACGAGGTGATTGGTGCCCCGCCGTCGGAGTCTGGCGAGTTCCATTTCAAGTCAACGTGATGACGATCCCAATCCTTCGCCACGGGTTTGCCCGGAGGACTTGGTTCTTCAAACGGATTCTTTGCCAACGTTGGGAAGTCAGTTTCCAGAGGGTCAGATTCACCCTCAGAATTAACCGCTTTCACTCGGAAGAGATACTCTTTCCCTTCGTTCAACCCAGTAACGTCCATTTCGGGTAGTTTTGATGTTCCCACAGGAACCCATCTTCCTGTGGAAGTATCCATCCTTTCGACCACGTAGTGATCGACAGGTTCACCACCGTCATCCTCTGGTTTCTCCCAGTTAAGTTTGCACCCATCCGCCTTCACGTCGCTCACCTTTAGAGGACCCTTAGGCTTCGAGGGTTTGCTCAACACGGTCAATTCCAAGTCGACCGAGTCCTTTCCAGAGTCGTTCACTGCCGTGATCGTGTAAATTCCTGTGTCTGCTCGGCGGCTCTTCACCATCAGGAAGTTGCTCTTGTAGTCTTCATTTTCGATTTTGAGCCTTTCATTCTTAATAGGCTCTCCTTTCAAGGTCCATGTCACCTTTGGTGGGGGCTCGCCCTTGATGTCAATATCCAAGTTGAGCATTTCCCCAGAACGGATCGTCTTCTTACCCAAGTTCTTCCTGTCAATGTATGGCGCCAAGAAACGCGGCTTGGCAACCACACTCTTGCTCGGATCTGAAGGCTCACTAGGTCCTGCTTTGTTGACGGCGACAACACGGAATTCGTATTCGTGACCCTCCTGTACAGCAGTTACTTTAGCCTTGGTTTTATTGCCCGGGAATGTTCCGGCATCTACCCAATTTCTGGTTTCCTTGTCACGCATTTGTACGACGTATTTTTCAATGGGTGCCCCACCATCGGACTTTGGTGCCACCCATTCCAAGTCGACATAATCCTTGTCCCAATCTGTGGGTGTGGGTCGTCCAGGTTGACCCGGAGGATCGAAAGGATTCTTGGCAATGATGGGCTTGTCGCATTCCAGCTCATCACTTCCACCTTCTTTGTTGACGGCGCGGACCCGGAACTTATACTGCTTTCCTTCCTGAAGTCCGGTCACTTGGAAGTCGGGAGTTTCGGATTTGCCACAAGGTACCCATGTACCCGTTAGAGGATCCAGCTTTTCAATCTCGTAGAACTCCACTGGAGTGCCACCATCATCCTCAGGCTTATCCCATTTCAGTTTACAGCCATTCTTCGTCACGTCAGTAACGTCGAGAGGACCCTTGGGTTTGCTGGGTTTACCCAAAACAGTGATTTCTATGGTTGCTTCGTCTTTGCCGCTGTCGTTGACCGCGGTCACTGTGTACGTTCCAGAATTGAGACGCTTGGCTCTCATCAAGTGGAACTTGGTATTGTAGTCAATATTGTCCACACGGAGGAGGTCCGTTTGTTCTACCTCTTTGCCGTTAAAGGTCCATGTTACCTTTGGTGGAGGCTCACCTTTCACATCCACGTCCAAGTAGACTTGTTGTCCTACTTTAACGATGGTTGGTTGCAAGTTGGTCCGGTCAATTTTGGGTGCAAGGTAGCGTGGTTTGCACAAATGAGGCTTGCATGACTCTGACGGATCTCCCGGTCCGGCTTTGTTGATTGCTCTAACTCGGAACTCGTACTTGTTTCCTTCTTCCAACTTGAGCACAGTTCCTTGGCAAATATTTCCTTGGACTTCGGCACACTTCATGAAGGCACCGCCAAACTGGTCAATCATTTCAATAATGTATCCTGTAATCGGGCTACCTCCATTCTTGATGGGTGGATCCCATTTCAACTTGGCGCTCTTTTCATCCCAATCGATAACTTCAGGGATGCCGGGAGCACCTGGAGGATTAAACGGATCTTTGGCAATAATCGGGGTGTCATTCTCTAGGTTGTCAGATTCACCCTCTTCGTTCTGAGCGCGAACTCGGAACTGGTACTTGTGACCTGGTTCCAGGCCAGTGACTTCCATTTCAGTTTGCTTGCCATCAACGCGACCACAGGGCACCCATCGGCCAGTGACGGCGTCCATTTTCTCCACAATGTAGCTTTGAATTGGCAGACCACCATCGTCCTTAGGCTTATTCCAGCTGAGGTGACATCCCTCCTTGTGGACGTCAGTCACTTCCAAAGGACCTTCTGGTTTTCCGGGGCGGTCCAAAATATTGATGTCTACGGTGGCTTCATCTTTTCCAATCTCGTTCTCTGCAATCAAGGTGTACTTGCCACTCAGCTCCCTGGTGGTCTCTTTGAGATTCAATCTGGTATTGTAATCTTCATTTTCAATTTTGATATTGTAGCTGTTTTCCAGCTTGTTTCCTTTGAACATCCAGGTCATGGTTGGTGGAGGCTCACCCTTGACGTCAACGTCCAGTCGCACAATATTTCCAGCGCGAACGGTAATGGTTTGCATTTTATCTCGGTTGATGTGAGGCTTCAAGAAGCGAGCCTTGGCCACATGGGGCTTTGTGGAGTCTGATGGTTCAGAGGGTCCGGCTTTGTTAACAGCCCGAACACGGAACTGATAAGTTTGTCCTTCAATAAGACCCGTGACACGACCCTTACAGTCGGGGGTGTCTGTGACAAGGACTTCCTCCCACGTGCCGAATCTGTCTTTCCTTTCAACAACATAGTGTGAAATGGGTGCACCACCATTGCTTTTGGGTGCGGCCCATTTCAAGTCAACTCGGTTAACGTCCCAATCCTCCAATTGTGGAGTGCCTGGTGGGCTTGGGATATCAAATGGATTTTTGGCAGTAGTCGCCTTGTCAGTTTCTAAGGGTTCGGATTCACCCTCCTCGTTAACCGCTTTAACACGGAATTGGTACTCGTGTCCCTCTTGGAGACCGGTGACATCAAAGCTTTTGGCTTCGGGACCTACTCGTCCAGCAGGTACCCACCGACCTGTGGCAAGATCCATCTTTTCCACAACGTAAGCCGTAACTGGTTTTCCGCCGTCGTCTTCAGGTTTATCCCAGTGAACACGGGCAGCATTTTTGGTAACATCAGTAACCTTCATAGGACCTTTGGGTCTGCTAGGAGCTCCCAAAACGATAAGCTCCACATCAGCCTCATCCTTGCCATGTTGATTGGTGGCGATAATTTTGTAAATTCCATTATTTTTACGAATGGCTTCTTTAATGTCAAACTTGGTGTTGTAGTCAACGTTGATAATCTCAATATTGGACTCGCTCACTTCCTTGTTATTCAGCATCCATACCACCTTTGGTGGGGGCTCACCCCTAATGTTCACATCTAACCTGATTGGCTTGCCAACTTTCACAGTGGTCTGCTTCAAATTGGTCCTGTCGATTCTTGGTTTCAACGCCCGGTGCTTCGCAATGTGAGGCTTGGTCGGGTCAGAAGCTGGGGATGGTCCCGCTTTGTTGACCGCCACAACTCTAAACAGGTACTCGCCACCTTCCTTTAATTCACCCACTTTCGCCGTTAATTGATCCCCAGGTACCTCTACGGCTTTTTCCCATTCTGGCTTATACTTGTCCTTCTTTTCAATAATGTACTTCTCAATGGGCGCTCCACCATCAGATTTTGGTACGGTCCACTTGAGGTCCACAGAAACGTTGTCATAGTCTGTGATTTCGGGGGTGCCAGGCTTGGATGGCTCGTCAAAGGGATTTTTGGCAGTAATTGGCACATCGGTGACCAAAGGATCAGAGTCGCCCTCGTCGTTCACCGCGACCACACGGAACTGGTACTCTTGATTTGGTACCAATCCAGTTACTTCAAAGAATGGTGGGACTTGGTTACCCGGGCACTTTCCTACTCTCACCCATCGCTTGGTAGCCATATCCATCTTTTCAATTTCATACTCCTTAATTGGAAGGCCACCGTCATCCTCTGGTTTCTCCCAGGTGAGCTTGCAGCCTTCGTTGTGTATGTCGCTAACTTTCAGAGGTCCCTTGGGTTGTCCAGGACGTCCGAGCACGATAAATTCCACGGTTTCTTGGTCAACTCCCGAAGAGTTTTCCGCTTTGAGGGTGTACTTACCCGTGTCCGACCTTTTGCAGTTTTTGATGGTGAAGTCGGTATGGTAATCTTGACTTTCTATTTGAATGCGTTCTGTATTAGTGAGTGCAATGCCATCTCGCCAGGACCACGTCAACTCTGGTGGCGGCTCTCCAATAATGTCCACCGCCCACTTGTGGGTCCTGCCGGCCTTGACCGTGATGTTTTTGAAAGTATCCCGGTCAATCCTGGGCTTGAGGAATCTGTGCTTGCAAACGTGATTTGGTGTTGGTTCGGAGGGAGGTGACTTTCCTGCTTTGTTAACAGCAATCACTCGGAAGGAGTATACTTGCTTTTCCCGCAATCCCTCCACGACTCCCTTGCATTCCGCATCCGTGGTTTCAAGAACCGGCTGCCAATCTACAGACAACTTGTCTTTCATTTCGACAATGTAGTGCGTGATTGGACGTCCACCGTCGTTATCTGGACGTTTCCAGGTGAGTGTTACAGATTTATTGTCATAGTCAACAATGTCTGGGCGGCCAGGGGCCGAGGGTTCGTCATACGGATTTTTGGCCAAAATAGGCTCTTCGCTTTCCAGAGGTTCGGATTCCCCTTCCTTATTCACTGCCTTAACACGGAACTTGTACTTCTTCTTGGGAGTAAGTCCATCAACTTTGAATTGTTGTTCTCCGGCGCCCACCTCTCCAGCAGGGATCCACCGTCCAGTTTCCATGTCCATTTTTTCAATGACGTATCCAGTAACTGGAGTACCTCCATTGTCTTCCGGTCTCTTCCAGGAGACGGTAATGTGATCAGCTCGAACTTCCTCAGCTTTGAGAGGACCGCCTGGACGAGATGGTTTATCCAAGACTACGACATCTCCAATGGAGGTGCATGTCCCTGAGGAGTTGGTCAATGTAAGTTTGTATTTTCCAGAGTCCGCCCGAACGGCCTTGCGCACTGTGAGCACTGTATTGCGCTCATACTGTTCAATGGTTACGCGATCACCCACGGGTCGAATCTCGCTACCCTCTAGGTGCCAGGTTACTTCTGGTTCGGGTTCACCTTCGTACTTAATGTCAAATTTGATGATTTGTCCCTTCTTCACCACCATATTTTTGAGACCCTCTCCAACAATGAAAGGCTTGACGAAACGGGACTTGGCAATAATTGGTTTCGATGCGTCAGATGGTTCGCCAGGACCGGCTTTGTTTACCGCACGAACTCGGAATTCGTACTGCTTTCCTTCAGTGAGTCCGTCCACTGTGGCTTTCTGAACGTCGCCGTCAATTTGTTTGGCAGGAACCCAGTCCTTAGAGAATTTCTCTTTGTACTCGATTACGTAGCCGGTGATGGGTGCTCCACCGTCATTATCCGGTCGCTTCCAGACCAGATCAGCATGATCCTTATCCCAGTCCACCACATCGAGATTCGTTGGTTTCCCGGGCTCGTCTGTTTATACAAGAATACAAATTACACTTTTGACAACCTCCTCCCTTCATGGTATAATTACATAATGTCTCATTGTCAATATATCTCAACTTACCCCAAGGATCTTTAGCAAGAACTGTCTTGGGAAAGTTAACAGGCTCAGAAGGTCCGAGCTTGTTGACAGCTCGCACTCTGAACTTATACTCTTTTCGATGAACGAGGTCCTCAACTTTGTAGACAGACTCGTTGGCAGGAACTTCAGCAACGCTGTGCCAACCCCCTTTCACACTGAGGTCTTGCCGTTCAATTAGGTAGTGCACCAATGGACTGCCACCATCATCTTTAGGTGGTTTCCAGGTGATAACGCAGGAGCTCTGGAAAATGTCACTCACATCCATACTTGCAGGCGGTTGTGGCACGTCCTGGAAATTGATGAACACGTCACGGGTGTCCTCTCCTTGAGCGTTGCTTATCTTGATGGTGTAATTTCCGCTCAGCTCACGTGCTGGTTTCTTATATTTGAAGTCCACACGATCGTCGAGTACCACCACCTCCACTTCTTTGAGCTGGAGTACTTTCCCATTGTGAATTAATTTGCCTTCCACTGGGGACTGCCTTGTTCCCGAAACTAGATAAAGAAAAGAATGGAACAATTATAGCATGCGCTAGCGTGTAGAAATGAATGGGTAATACGATTGTGCAAAAATACTGTCGGGCGTCTCATACCAGAGTATGGAACATTGAAAACAAGAGGTTTGCTTGCAGGTCCCTCAACATTTCCTTCAAAGTTGATTACAGGTTTGTTCTCGCCCTTCACTACGTTCAGCTTGCAGGTTGACTGCAGTTTTCCAGATTTGCAAACAATCTCTCCGCTGTCCGCCATTTCCGCTTTGTTGAAGATGAGCTGGTGACGACCACCACCCAGATTTTTAATTTCAATCCTGTCATTAGGCACAATTGGCTCCCCGTTCAAAGTCCATTCGGTGGACGCTGTTTGATCCAGCAACTCCACCTCGAGCACGATTCTCTCTCGTTCGATTCCCTGGGTATCCTTCAACTTCTTGTTAAAGTTATTCCTGTACTGGACCACAAGCTCGCCCTCAGTCTGGTCCACATTGGACTTGCATGTAATCACGCCGGCGTCCGTAATTTTAACCTCTTTGAAGATGAGCTTACGTTTCCTTCCGTCCTTCACAATTTGGACACGTTTATCTGACTTGATAGGTTCTCCGTCCTTGAACCATTCCACGTCACCATCCTCCTCATCCAATTCACACTCCATGCAGACATAGTCCTTCTCCGTGGCTTGGATGCCGAGCAACTGCTTAACAAAGCGGAATGGCCACTCCACCACGGTCAGTTGAGTTTCTGTTTTCTCCTCTTGTTTGTCAATTTTACACATGTATTTCCCGGTATCATTCAACTTTGGCTTCTTAATGGTTAGCCTGCAAACGCCAGTCATGTCCTTAGAGATAAGGTAGTCATCTCCGTCTTTGAGCGGGGTGTCACCTTTGAACCATGTAACATTTGCACGTGGACTGGACACTGAGCATTCCATTTCAATTTCCCGGTTAACATATCCATCGTGTCGCTTATTGAGTGGGCGAATAAATGTGAACGTTGGATCCGCTTCCTCCACCGTGAGAAAAGCTTCGGATTTGATTCCGTTGATTTCACAGGTGTAGCGACCCATGTCCTCCATCCTCGGATTGTTGATTTGAAGTGTGTGAGTCTCATTTTCCATCTTTATCTTGTACTTGTTCCCAATGAACAATTCCTGAAAGGAAATCATCAACTTACAGTGTTACACCATTCCAAACCAAACCAAGCGTCGAATAACAAACTGTGATGTGATGGGAAAAAGTGCTTACGTCTTTACGGCAGTACCACCTGGCTCTGCTATTTGCCTTGGAAAAGATGGCTTCAAAAATAACCTTTTTGTCTTTCCCCTCCTTACAGTATTGGTCCACTAATGGTTTCTGGAATGAATCTGTCTTCTGCAAGTTGTCCAAAGGCGAACCCATAAAATAACACGAAATATTTTAGTTCCTTTTACATATTACACATCATGTTCGCCCCTGACTAAATTCAGTTAATCCGACCTTTAATTGTTACAAATTTTAAAGTGAGTATATCCTGTTTACACTGGTACTCATGGTTAATTGCAGTGTAAATTTTAAGACCTCATGTTTAATTTTGATGGTCCTTATAATTCATAAAGATTTCAGGAAAAAATAGCAAAATAAATCCATTTCGACAAAATAAATTTCGCTCTTTGATGCTGGTCAGTCAGACACCAAAATATAATCGGGTTGGTCTGTCGACCTTTACCACTTGGTCTCAAAAATAGCGCATAATAATAGCATTAAAAATAGTGCCTTCGATATAGGCCACGTATTTCCTCCATTGAAATTGATGGACGTCAGTAAAAGATATTTGAAAGCAGAAGTATGTTAACGCTGTAGCGCTAAAGTGTACACAAGCTGATAGAAGAAACTGGGTATCATTAGCTGGGAGTGGTGTTGTTGTTGGCAAACTTGGATAGAAAATGTTAAGTTTAAAAATCGTTCACAGCGCTTGTTTTTCTTGGATCAGGTCGTTGACAAAACAAAAACGCATTCACGCACAGGAAATGAGCACGGCACGGCAAAATAATATGCCAATACAAAGGAACACACAAAATTTTTCAAAAAAAGGTTCCTGATAAAGCTTGAAAAATCTTTGGAGGTCATTGAAACGATGGAATGTTAATGTACTGTAACTTACAGTGTTATTATTGCATGGGAGGGAAGTGAAAGCATGAAAATTCATTTTGTAGCAAAGAGAAAAATAGAAGAAGAAGAAGGAACCGATAAGGTAAAGTGAATAAAACTCATTTTTATTTAGCGTCAATCCAACCTCCTTCCTATTTAATGGCTGAAGAACGGGCCAGTCTGGAATGACATCTGCCAAGAAGGAGGACGAAGATCTTCTTGAAGAAGCAGAAATCCGTTTTTCAGGCTAGATGCATGCCACCACAAACATCTCACTCGTTAGAATCACACAAGGTAAAGTAAGGGACTTAATCACAAGGATAACTTGTTGTAAATGAGTAACTTAAACGCACACGGTCTTAATTACAAAAAAAAGACGGAAAGGGAGCACACCTTCGTATATCGGTAGTAAGTGTTTTGTCGAGTAAAGAGGGTACCTTTCAAGATAATTGCATCCTTTAGTACCGCTTGTTTACGAATAATCAGTTATGATATGGATACCGTTAGAAAATTTCACATTGGGGAAAGAAGGTATACAAGGAACATATTAGTCACGATGTTAAATAAGCATGTAAATTTCATTAGAGCTGTTATGTGAAAAAATTGTTGTTTTTGAACGTGTACTTCCAAAGGAGGGAATCTTGATGGAATGATTGTAGTGAGCCAAGGGTCAGATTTCCGGATATCCAAGGGAGACAATATTGGCCAATCCGGGATAATTTCTGGGAGAGAAGGCCGCCGTTTGATTTTTGTGATTTCCTACATAAATACAGTTTTGGGACAGACGCGAGACATCATGATTAAAGAATATCTCTCGATACACTCACGATGTGAATCTAGTTGTAACTACAAAAACATTTTTAAATGTTCTTCGTGTAGGTAAAGCTGGCGTTCAGTAAAAGTGTTGAAAAGTAATAATAATCATGCAGGAAAAATAACAGAAAATATAACGAAAATATCCTACTTGGAGTTGAAATCTCGGAGTCCCATCATTCAGTAGGAAAAAAAATTGCGTCGAGTCTCTAGGCAAATATTTGGTAATGTAAATACAAACCGTGAAAATTTAAATTATTTGTCGTGGCTCAGCTGTTAGAAAAAATTAGTGTTCCGGTAGTAGTAGTAAAAGTAGTTAATGTAAATAGGTAGTAGTGGAAACAATTGGAATGAGTATTTGACAGAAAAAAACATGATCAATGTAATTTGTAATTTTGTAAACGCATTTGATATTCAAAAAACCAGTGTTGTGCTTTGTTTTCATGCTGTCGTTGTAAACACTGTAGTGTGGCGTTTGAGGATGCAATTATCACAGCAGACGATTCCGTTTGGCGGGAGACTGCCGGAAAACCAAATGTAGTAAAACGTTTTTTTACACGGCATAACTTGTTGTTCTAGTAATTCACCTTGCCCAGGTTCAACTCTTCTCAGTTAGAAAGTTTTATCTTATATCAGTGGATTGTTAAGAGAAGAACACGATTAATAATAATAATTTCTCAACTTAATTACAAGTCTTCTCTTTTCTCAAGGAAATAAAGAACTTTCTTTATTTCCTGCGAATTGAAGGTTAATTTACTGATTATCCATCACAAAAAATGGGGTCAATTTCTCCCTAGATTCCAGCTAGAGATAATAGCATCTAATTGTCGAGAGACTCATTTAGGTTTACAAATAGAATTAATAATACCGATGAAACGACGACAGGTTTGACTCCGTGAACTTCACAATTATTGCTGGCGTTTTATACAGGGAGACTTGAGAACATAAAAAATGTAGGAATAATTCTTTGCGTGCGTTGAAGTAATTGATTCTGTTTTTTTTTGTTTTTAAAGATGGATAATCGAGAGAAAGAAAATATTGGGAGAAAGGGATAGCTGCAGCCAATCGTATTCGTAATTTGGTGTAGAAACAAATGCTACCTTAATCCAACTCCACATCGATTTTTCCTTTTGCTTTGAAGGAATTTTTGCCACTTCCTCGCCCTCAATTTTGATGCAGAAGTACTCATGTGTGGCGTCTTCAAATATTCCTGATAGCGTTTCAGGCGGTCCGCAACTAACTCTCTAATGGTTCATTTGTATCACACCACATTGTTGGTATATATACAGAGGAAAATCGTCATCATCATAAGTTTTTACAGTTACAAAAATAAATACCGGAGCATGGATGTATCAGAAAGAGAAAAATTACTACTACTGATAGGGAGAACCTGGGCAAAATGCATTAAGACACAGATACAGACAGGTATAAAACAGCCATCGCCAATAAATATTTCACATACGTAGTATTGGATGCCAAAAACAAAAACCAATGTCAACAACAAATTACATATCAACAGAACAGATACCGAAACCGAAATCAACCGAAAAAAAACAATACAGAGATAGTAAGAAGAGAAGAGGGACACTTATCCAAATTCTACGACACATTACTACGCTAAGGAAAGAGAAAAATCAAAATGGGAAATGAAATTCATTCTGGAAATTTTTTATCAAGGTGTATAAACGGGGAATTATGGGAATTCCCAAGTTGACCAGTTGATTAGGTAGGAGTACCTGCGACGACGTATTTTTCGAGAGGATTTATTTTATAATTTGCAGTATTTTAGTGTGTCCACGAAACCCAATATGAAGGTGTATGAAAATGTTTGGAGACCATAGAGGAATTCCCAAGGCGGAAGGAAAGGCGAACAGAAACTTACCCTTTCAATGTGCTTCAGCTTCGGTTTCTCATCTTTTGGTGTTTCCTTCAGGTCATACTTGAGTTCCTCTTCTTCTTTGGCCCATTTGGCATACTTTCTCTTTTTGAGCATGGCACGGAAGTCCATACCACTGGCATCTACGTCAAGTTTAGTTTAAAGTTTAGTTATTATTTCCATCGTCAGAATTACTAATAGTCAGAAGTACAATCATATATGACTAAACTATATACGATATTCGTACCTGAGACGAAGAGTGTGCACTCGGCAGAGTCCTCGCCGTGAACATTGGAGACGACAATCTTATACTTTCCCTCATCATTGGGCTTGATTTTACGAATGCACAATGTGATCATGTTGGTGTCTCCATCCGTGACAAATTTGTAACGTCCTCCATCCATAATCTCTGTAATGCCTTTGTAGAATTTGAAGGTCGGTGGGGGGATACCCTCCACCTGGACGGTGATGTAGCCATTTTGATCTGAATAGAGAAAAGTGATTGGAGTAAGTTTTCCATCAACACTTCCTTACATCTTACCGTACCCCCAGATTACCTTCCACAGCCGTGTAGTTTTCTGCAATGTCAACAATGGCAGGAGGTCCCACATCACCGGCAGGTTTGAGTGGAGTGGACGGCTTGTCAATCCTGTCCTCCATCTCTGCCACACTGGGTCGTCGAACATCTGCGCTGGGCCGTCGGCGCTACATCAATTGTTATCATAGATTACAAGGTACCCTTTACAACCACACTAAATATTTATCGTTGTGCCGTGACAAGCAGAAAACAATATCATGTTTCATTCCTCGCAAAATAATAAAAATAATAACATTGTGTGTCATTCATTAAAATTAACTTTTCAACGTCAGAGAGAACAAATTAATATGGTATAATAGATATAATGGTAAAAACGACATTTATGTCAGTGTTCCATTGAAACGTTTTTTGTGTGTTTTATTTGAAAGTAGATACATAAATTACAGTACGCTACACATATTTACATCGTTAGGAGGTAATTTAAAGCGTCATTGTTGTGAGCTGTTTTGATTCGGAGAAGTTGTAGTTATTACACTGATTACACATAAATTATGGGAAACCACAAGGCCATTTACAAGTTATCTCAAGGTTAATGAGTTTACAAGTTTTAGAGAGAAATAATCAAATAAACGAATTTTGGTGGCGAGAAGCATATTTGACAGTGTTTTTGCAATTATGTGTCATGTGATGCGTTATCCAGTTTATTTATGAATAAGGCTAGAGGTTATATACCATGATTAAACACAAATAGACGCGATGTGAGTGTGTGTGTGTGTGTGATGGTGTGTGTATGACTGCGTGTACACTTTTTTACCCTGCGAATTAGCTCCGTTATACACATTTTATTCAACGGAAGGCTTGTGAAATGGCGAGGAAGCAAAAATTATAATGATATTAGCACATAAAAAGCCAGTTTAAAAGTTATATTGAGGAGGAGATTTTTTTTATCCTTGGAGGATATTATAGTATTTATAGCGGTAAGAATAGTAAAGCCATGTAGCCTTAAACATGAAAATAAATAACGGAAAATTAACTTGTACGCAGAGATAGAGATAAATATTACAATCTTGCTAGTTATGAACAAAAAATGTTTTGCCCGTGTAACTGAGCCCAAGTTATCGTACACTTTGCATTAATTTGTTTAATTTTGGCACATGGTAGTTGTGAATATAACGCAACATAAATGAAGCTAAAATAGCAGCGGTTTTTTTGGGGAGAAAAATTGTTTTGGCTCTTACAGAGAGTTGGGGGCATCGCGGTGTGGCGACATAAAAAAAGCTCGAAAATACTTTGTAGTATCCTTTTTTTCTCACATGTTTAAATGTTTGAAAAGATTGATGTCATATTTACACTTTGAAAGCAGTTTTTAGGGACACGGATCAATTGTAATGTAATCACAATTTTACATATACATATATATTTTAATGAGACATTAAAAAAAACATTGAAGAATTACGACAAAAATAGCATTATTATTTGGGTGTATGTGATTTTGGGGGGAGGAAACAATTTTAAATTGTTTTTTTAAGCGTAGAAAAAATATGTAGTCACAAGAGGGGAACATTGGGAAAAAGTACTTGTAAAAAAGAATGAAATGATAATAATAAATAAAATACTTTGAAAATAAAAAAATGAAAAAAAAATAATGAGAACTTAAAAGAAAATGAAAATGAAAAATAAAATTGACAAGCACTTCGGACCCGTATAATATACAGTCTAAACTACTCAATAAAATAAGTAGCATCAGAGAAGACCAAGTTGATGACTGACAGCTACTTTAAAACACTTGTTTGGTGACTTGCAGATTTCTCTTTGATGCCAAAAATAACGAGCTCTATCTAATGGTAAATAGTGGTAAAGTTGACAAAACTATTTTCACAGGTTAGAGATGCATCGTCGTAGTGTCGTGTCGTTACTTACTTTTACGCTAGCAAGAAAATTTGAGGTCGTACCTACAAAAAGTAAATAATTATAGCCATAATATTATCAGTAGTATATAGCGAGAGAGAAGAGCGATGCTGAGTTTTTTTTTCGCTTTAAAATTCCAAAATGTAAAAAAATGGAAAGTGTAATAATAGCCGGTGTGTGTGTTCTATATTATTATTACCCCACAGGGGAAATCACATGGACGAGGAAAAAACTTGGACTACGGAAGCTTTCGTGACTAGAAACAGGACAAATTATGACATCAAGAGACAAGACGAAACGAATGAAATGAGATCAACACTTCACTTTTGTAATTGTAATAATAACAAACTATCTACTCTCTACTACTCTACGGAAATTTGTAATCATAATAATAGTAAGTAATAAAATAGTAAAAATGTCAATGTTGAGTTGTATTATATTTGTGTTACTGTGGTTGTGGTACTTTTAGAAAATATAATGTACGGGGATCTTCTGAAGGTGGTCGAACGTATGGCTCGAAAATGTGTAAAAACTACTTAAAATAATACAATTAAATTGTATTTAAACATGGTTTTTGTATCCATAGTGATACGCTGAAGCTGGAAAGAGCGATGATATACATAATATGGACTTGTAGAGTAGATAATTTTTGTACAAGACGCAAACGTGTGGATGAGGTCTACTAACAAATGACATCACGAGCACACCACTCTCTACCACAAAGGCGTGTTGTCAATGACAAAGGACATGTTGGTTGAATTTATGATGATGATGGTTTAAAAATTTATCATATAATTTGTGTCTTTCTACGACTACTATAATGTGGATTGTCATAAGTACTACAAAATATCCAAAGTGCTACAACGCATTAATATGCAAAAAATACAAAACGCAAGTCTGTGTTGCATTTTTTAAATATATACTCCAGTGAAAATGGTTGTTGTTCAGTGAAAGAGGTGTGTAGTTTGTTTTTTTTTTAAACTTTTTGGTGATATTGTACAAATGTGTGACGTTTTTTTTTCTTTTTTAAAATTTCTAACCTGTTTATCGGCCCCCGGTCCAAGTAAGCCACCTCTTTTAGTCTGCGTGCGTGAATTTCGTTTAGACGAAGTAGTTGTGGTAGTAGTAGTGGGTGAAGGAGAGTAGCGAGTGTATATACAAGGAAATATAATATAGATACATAGAGAGAATGACGATAATTATACTTTGCTCCTGATAATATATACAAGAATATTTATATACATATTTATAATTTTACACAAATTCATAGTATTTCATGATGACGATGTTATTATTACTTTTGATAGCGGGTAATGTATGCAATTAAAAGGGAAATATTTACAGTTAGGAAACAGACTATAGTACTTACAGAAGGATATCAATCTAGATACTCACGACACATGCCCGTAATAAAACGAAAACAAGAAAAATGTAATGTCATTACAGATGCCAAATTGCCAGTGTCATCGGCACAAATACCAGCGAGTGAAGTGCAGTCATAACTTTAAAATTGATTTCATCCTCATCATCATTATCAGTATGCCATGCTGTACAAAATGCAGTAACACCCGGATACTCTGTTCATGCTTGAAGAATGATATTTGTATCATCATTATTGGTGGCTAAGAAATCCAATAGGAAACCCATAATGACTATATAATACACTATTACAACTACCAGCAAGATAGCAAGTGGAAGTATATGTATGATGAAGTCCCTTCTGTTGTTGTCACCAAACGGTTTTTTTTCATGTAGACAATACGAATACGATCAACGATAGTATAGCTTTTTTGTAAAAAAAAATTAAATAAATAAAAAAATAAACAAAAAATAGCGTCGAACTGAAAAAAAAGATAAAAAAAAGAAGAAGATGAACAGAAAATTAAAAATTAAATCAAGAAAAGGAATAAGAGGATAAAACGGAGAAGGTTTTTTGTTGTGGTGATAGCGGTTGAATATTACTTAATCATTCCATGGAAGAAAGGCGAAATTCGTATTGTATTATTTTTTTATATGTAATTTCTTAAAATTTTGTGATATTTAATTTAAATGTAAGAGTAACAACCGCTAAATCGCTGCTGTTCTTTCATGAAATGATTAAATCGACAGTAGGGATCGGATACAGCAGTATACATTGAAGAGCACATATATATTTTAGAATTTTTTAGACGTGAAAGTTGCAGAAAGGTTTTCTGGTTGCAAATAAGTTGTAGTAAGGGCGGAAGGCATTTTAAACCTTTTTAAAACACAAAATTGTAACAGTAGTGAAGTATTAATCACTTGACACGTTTGTAAGATTATTTTTTAACCAATCAATTTCACATGTTTATATTCTGAGATAGTATTTACCGCTTTGTGAAAGCATTTGTTTACTGGTTTTATTTATTTTTGGTAAAACAGTCAATTGCGGCGGACATGCAAAAATACTGCATGTTTAAAAAAAATTTAAATTAATTATTTTCGTAAGAGTACACACGATAACGTGCTGCTTTTGTGTTTTTTTTGGGGGAGGGGGGGGGTAAGCTTTCTAGGTTCCTTTTTACTTGAAAAATAGATGAAAATAGGGGGAGGGGCTTAATTTACAGAGCAGTTTCGTCAAGGGTATATAATAGGTCGTGGGTGGTTGGGGGTATGGGGGCTAAGCACTAAGCAATAAAGCAAAAAATGTACTAAAGTAATGTTGGTAATAGTAATAATACATTTTTTAAAGGAAAAAACAGGATTACCCAGTTTGGCGTGTATTTCTGTTACGCACATATAGCAAAATTAAGAAAATCTAAACAAATAAATGAGAAGCGTTCTATAAAAAAAAGTTTGCACGCCTCCTTGCAGATTTCCTGTTATCGATAGAACTGCAAGAAGGTGACATTTGCCAGCTTATTGCTAAACAAATTTTCCATAAAAAATGCTTGTAGTTTGTACTTTCTTCACTTGTAAAAATGGCAGCATGTACAAATGACAAGTATGAAAATATCAAAAATACAGTATTTTCGTTTGTTTTACCCAGAATGACTAAATAGACAACGAGGACATGTTGTAGACTTTCTACGTACGTACTTGTTGCTACGTTCAAAAAGTAATAAAACAAAAAAGACAACTCAGAAAGATTTTTTTAGAATAATATAACAAGGTCACAGATAAATTATGTATTATCACCTACACACTAATTTTACGCTCTCTACGGTTACAAAAGCTGTTTACTGGTCATCGGATAGAGAGGTTTCTAACTTTGTTCTAATCGTATAGGTACCGAAGCGGAAAAAGTGTACCATTTTTTGTAGTTTTACAACCTCTACTGCTACTACAACTACTAATGGAATCTGGTAAAAAACGGGGGGTAACGTTAGAAAAAAAATATATTACGATAAATAAACTGCTTGTATTGGTCAAATTACTAAAAAAAATTAGGGAAAACAAAAATAAATAAATAAATAATAATGTGATGGGGCAACTAAAACAAAAGGGAAAATAATAAATAAATGGTCTATTAATAAAGGAACGAAAATAATAAATAATAATAAATAAAAAATGGGGGAAACAATGGGGTAGATTATCTCTAATAACTTTGGAAATTATACTAAAATATATATCATCACAAGCTAAAAATGCAAGACACACTTTTTGTTTTGGTTGCATTTGTTGAAGACAGATATAAAAGTTTTTTAATAAAAAAAATAGTGTGTTCCTTAATTGTAAAATGCACAAAAAAGAAAAAAACAAATATATATTCTGACTGTGTACTGATTTTCGCAGTTATTGTGTTTCTGTTTTCTTTTTCTACTTTGTTCTTTTCTCTAGGTAAAAAATGAAGGTTTTTTATACCAGTTGTTCTCACCTTGTCCAATAGTTCACCAGGACGGAGTTTTCCAGACTGTGTAGTAGCGAGAAACCCAGTAATTAAATTAGCGCTATCTCAAATACTCAAAAATCATTAGAAATACAAAAAGAGGTATGCCTTTTTTGTTTTGTTTTGTCGACGAATTTTTTATTTTTTGATGCTTTCACGGTTTGACTTTTTTTAATTGATTTAGAGTCTACTTTCTAACCAGCTAAATTTTTGTTACCTTTATAGCAGTCGAATTTTAACACATTCCCAGCTAATTTTTGTTTGTTTACATAAGTACTTTAATGCATGCAGAGGAAATGCATGTCAGAGAGAAAGAGAAGAGATATCCAGAGGGTTTATTTATCGTACGTCATCACTAGCATCACAGTAAGCAACCATTTCATTCCACTACTCGTAATAAGAATGGGAGTTTTTTAAACGTTTAATTATTACGCTTTTTCTAGTGTATATTCGATTCGTACAAACATTTTTATGGAGAAGCAGTAAAAATAATTGCCGTGAAGTTAAATCTTGAGTTGTACAAAAAATAAATTGGGCGGTGGTGTAAAAAGCTGCAAAATATAAATTGGTAATTGAGCAAATTGCAGATTTAAAGTAGTAGTATGGAGTGAAAGGAAGTGTAATTTGTCTTTAATACATTTCAGCTAAAAAAAATCAGATGGAGTTTTTATCGAAGAAGAATTAGAGAAAGGGAGAAGATTAGAGTACATGGTATGGTGAATGACTATTGTCACTGTGAATAGTGATATGTCAAAGAAAAATTAGGTAGGTATGAATATGTCATTAGCGAGAGAGAGAGAAAAAAAATTGGCGGGGCCAATGAAAAAATTTGGTAAAAAAACTGGAAGCTTTGCTCGGCCGTGTGAATTAAAACGATTTGTGCGTTCTCGGGTGTTTTTTTGTAAGTAATGCAAAATGTGCAGCGATTTTGTGAGATTGGTTATTTCTCAGTGGTAAACAAAAATTTTTTTTTTTCAAAAAAAAAGTATAAAAAAGTGTAAAAAATACAAATCGTGGCTTTCGCGCGCGTGAAGTATGGTGATGTTTCATTCAATGTCAGTAAAATTTCGTGCAAAAGTGCATGTAACAAAATTGTTAAGGACCGCTCTATTTAAAAAAAAATAATAAAAAAACGACAAAAATGTTCTCTGCGGTCTGTCAGCATTTCGTCCTGTTGAATATGTCGATGTATAGCTAGTAAAAAAAGTATTTTGGTTACAGTTTTTATGTGTTAGCGAAGTGAATCTGGTTGTAAAAACTAGTATAAAAATAAATTCAAACGTCTAAATGCGATTTTGAATTGATAATACAAAAAAAGATGAAAAATATTTTAAGAGTTTTTCATGTGGAGTCATAATGTCTCACCTTTTTCTCTTCCAAAACTTCTCCGGGCCGAAGCTTCCTATGCTCCTAATAATAATCATAGTATATTCATACTTGAACTATTAAAAAATTACATTTTGTTGTTGTCAATACAGATGTTCTGAGTTGTTTCAAATGTCTATTGACAAAAACTGCAGGGGTGTGTTTTTCAGTGACGATGGTTATGATACGGTGTTTACACTACAGTAAAAAAAAGTCTCTGTGGAGCATACATGTAAATCTGTAAATGTGAACTACCAAAAGGACAAATGTCTACATATTTACAATTTTTTTAGGGTTAAAGGGCAATGTTGAAGTGGAGTTTTCAGTATCAGAAAACTTGCCAGGTCTCTCTGTAAAAAATCTACTACTGCATTGCTGCATTTAAAAAAATACGAATAAATTTGTGACAAAAAAAGATTTTATTTCAGTGATTTCAGTAAATGTAAATGTACTACGGTACCTGAAAACTTATTTCAGCTTTTGGAGTTCGAAAATTAGTACTCGATGGCGCAAAATAAAGTTTCGGCAATTTTTTATTTTTTTTAGCTGGTACACCTCTCTGGCATCTCTTCATTTTCGTGATTTTGCGTAGATTCATATACTTTTTTTTCTTTTTACCGTTTTTAACATGGGAAAACGTGCTTTTGTAAGCTTTCGTATTAACGTTATCAATTTGCTTTAAGCCTTTGCCTATACGCAATTGTTCTTTCATTTCATTTCATTCATTTCATTTAGCTTTTGTTTTAACTAGTTGCTGATGAAGAAGACATAAGGAGATTGAGGCAGAGACAACAGGAATGAAGGATAATAGTTTGTAGGTTATCGTCGAAGATTAAGAAAAAATAATTCGTTTCTGTATTGGGCTGTCTAAATAATTCCGTTATGCAAAACTACACTACAATTGTTCGACTTTGTAAAAAGTTAAATTGAAAATGGTGAAAATGATAAGACAATTCGTGAACTGAGACAGTGACAGAAGAAGAAAAATAATGAAAAATACAGTACTCATGATAAAATTACGTCTGGCCTGCCAATATGGTTTTTACGGACAAAACAAACAAATAATAGCAATAATAGTGATGACAATTAAAATTCATAAAATTGAAGAAAATGATAATAAAAGATGATAAAAAGTCAAAATTAAAATAATGTTACGCGAAAAATTGTAGTGGAAAAATTGGTGTACCTCATCGGTAATGATGAGAGAGGGTCGTCTGCCCTCCTGTTCTGGTGGAATGAGTGAGCCTCTTCGAGAGGATGGACCACTCCCCGGTGCCAAAGATCCCTTGCGACTCGGCACGGGAGACTTCTCCTTTGACACTTCTAGTTTGGGTGGTTCCACCACTTTTGGCGCACCAGGAGCCGCCTGTGGCACCGATTCATTAAAAAAGTGCAAAAAATAAGTTAGATCCCCATGCATACCTTCCCAGCTCATCAAACTCCGTCAGAAAGTAAAAAAAATCTAGTGTCATAACTATCAAAGAATTTATATCAGTTTTTTGTTTGTAGTTTTCAGACGTTTTAACTTGCAAAATTTCTATCATTCATGTCTGTTTAGTTGAAATTATAATGTAAAGATGTAATCAGATAATATGACATGCTAAAATGGTGTTAATCATAGTTCCCAGACCAATTAATTGAGTTGTACAAGTAAATTAGGTAAATACTCTTAAATATATAGATTGCTTTGTTTGGGTAGGTGCAAACGTGCGATGAAAATGTACGGGTTTTGTTGAAAAGTCGTTAAAATTTTGTGTTTGTGTGTTTTCAGGTTGTGTGTTTCGCGCTGTGGTAAATAGCATCATGATGACGTGCTTGTTAACCAGATCAATAATGTACTTAGCCTACTTGTATTTTTGTTTTAACTGCGTAAAATTTGTGTTACGTTACAAGAGTACGCTTGAAGAATCATATATATATTATATGTAATATACACTAATAAATTATACGACATTCATTTTTTTCGTGCTTCTGTTGCATTTTTCATGGACAGCTCTGGTGATCCGTTGGTTGAAGGCCACACGTGAATATGGGCCTTATAAGTTGGCAACGCAATGAATTATAGTAATAATAGTAATAAAAGTGACATGCTCATTTACATCGTGTAAAAATATCGTCTCCGAAAAAAAGCTGCAACTAAATTACACATTCGCGAAAATCATGGCAGAAAATGTGCCTATTGACAAGGCTATTATTTACAGTCTGTTCACACACTTGAGATAAAACTCAATATTTACAACATTGTTCATTCCGAGTATGTATATATACAGAAAAAAAAACAATTAAATGCAGGCACACACATGTTTTTACACACAAGCTATATATAATCCACCAGCAAACCCATTTATTTCCACAGCTAAAAAACCCTCAGCATTAATAAAAAAAGGATTACCTATTTACACAAGTCGATTTGTAGACTCCATCCATTTCCATATCTTTGTTGGAGTCAACCGTGATTTTGGTAAGATTTGTCTTTGACTGACCCAATTAGACACACATGTTTGCAAGCAACATTACTACTACACATGTTTTACAAATATATAAAGATGTACAATGTTGTTAAGAAAGCTACGATTAGTTCACACAGACTAAGTAACAAATAGTTACTGGAAATGAGGGAGAAGAAGAAAGTTGAGAAGGAAAGTTGACACAAGAAAAATGTGCTTTCGGTGAAATATTCGGTGATTTTTGAGGACTCTTCCCAAATTTGAGTGACAAGTTGCATGGCATGTGGATACACCTCCAAAAAATAGCAAAAGTTCACGAGCAGTAGGATGAGCAGCAGTAGTAGGTTAGAACTGCTGCTGATGAAGACAAATATTGGGGTTTATTTCTGATCGTCAACTGTAAACCGTGCCACGGAGAGCGTCAAATTCGGGCACTATACTAGTCATGTATAGCATATAATAAGGTGACTGTAGATAGGTAGTTTGTACTTCAAATCTTTTTATAGAGGGATGCATGGCATCATCTTGTCACTATGGCGAAGTGCAAACCGCCAATATCGGTTTTCAATGCAGAAATACAGATATATATTTTTTGGGCGAAATGATTAAAATATATGGTTCTGCTCGTTTTATGGGAAAATGCTTGCTGTGGCATCATTTTTAGCAGAGTTTCAGGGTGAGATTTCTTTCCTACGGAAAAATGACATGTTGACTGTGTTTTTTGCTCAGTGAAAAGCCCATCATCATCGTTTAGAACAAGTTTATTGAAGCATCATAAAAGCATGTTGACTAGAAAAAAAATACGGGATAATGTTTCCAACTTTTGGGAATTTGTCATTCGACTTGTACTTTGAAACAGAGCCTCCCACGCAGGCGTATATATATATTGCTTGGTTGCTTGTTTTTATTCTAATCCTTCCCTCTTTTCTGTATCCCCCCCGTCAAGTCAATTAGTCAATGATGACTTGTGGTGGTTATCAATCAAACGGCGATGAGCTTGTTGATTTTGATGACTATCATAAAATCATTTTTTTAAATATCCCGTCTGCTGTTCCCACCACCACTTTCAGTCCATTTAAACATTTCAAAATGAAGCTTTACGATGACTCGAGCCGTATTTTTGTACTGACGACTGCCTTCTCACTCCGTTACTCATAAACACATGCTGACTCTCAAGTTGTCCTCAGTCCCCAGTATTTTTACTACTCCTCTCAAATGACCTTGTTTTAATGAAACTGTATAGCAGCAGTACCAATAATACTATTCTGTGAAGGAGTGTCTATCTCTTATTTTCTTGTAATAACTCCAAAAAATGTAAGGGGGAGGTAAGATCATCTATGACTATAAACTGTAAAATACAGTGAGGGAATCGAGGAAAAAACGGAGAAAAAAAGCGTTTGACTGAAACAAAAAATAAACCCAGGTTCCCCAGCCGATGATATGATGGATGTAGTGTGAGATATGCGATAGCTATGCACATTGCTCTTCAAATAGATAGTCGAAACTGTCGAAAAGGAAAAATATTATCAGTTTGTGTGTGTGGAGAGTAGAGTTTGAATTTCGCTGTGTAAAGTGGAGGCTTTAGTGTAAGCCAGAAAAATACATGGTTTCGGTACAGGTGGACACCGGCCAAAATAAACAAAAGAGCGTGTACATGGTAAAAATTTGCAAGGCAGTCTTCGTAGGGATGTACCAACGAAGCAAAAATAAAATCCCCAAGAAGTACGATCCTTATTTAAAAAGCACTAAAAAACTCGTTACCTACGGGGAATGGTTGTGTAGGGAGTTAACTACCGCATTGACGACGACGACGATGAAGTATAGTGGTGCACTCTGCAAAACTCAAAATTCTGCTTTTATTGCCAGTAATGAGGGTGACGAGAAAGCTGACGATTTATCAATTATGAGCACCAGCGAATAACATGTAATAATAAACTGGGAGTGCGGTGCCGTCGGTATTTTTACAAAGCGGCTTTCTTCCGACGCATACGGGCAAGGTTATATAAATAATTTTTAAAATCAAAAGGGCACAGTCAACTGAAAAGACTAACTGATTATCTCGAGATGATGATAATAACCAAGTGATTTAGAGTTACAGTCACAAAAACACATTTTGCATTTTGCTTGATTCCCTGGCCACAGCACGAGCGCGCACACACATACGCCCGCAAATAGTTGACATGAGGCTTTCAGATGAAACAGCGAAATGGGTTCCGGAAAAGGAAGACCAAATACACGCTGTAACGGTATCTATTCCTTGTTCACTCGTGCGCTTTCCCGGTTTAAACCAAGCACATGGCAGTCGATCCCCTCAATTCTATCTAACCGTGAAGTTGCGATATTTTTAGGATGGTTACTCCTTTTTTTGCATTCCGTCATAAATAATAACAAATAAAATGTCAATAATGAGAACAAGATCGTACAATATGAATCCTTCATCATCCCATCACTAACTGAATGTGTGATGATGCAGTAAAAAAATGAATGTGCAACCACAAGTCGTAAAACGAGGAGGAAAGCAAGCAAAATACATAAATAATACCAAGGTAAACTTGGTGCGGTTTTGCCCGCTCGTGTTACTTTTACGACATAATTTTTTTTAAAAAAAAAAAGCTTTAAAAGTTTACTCACAACAGTAAACATTAAAAGCGCTGTCCTAAAAAGGATTCCACATGGCGGTGCGGTGTACTCTCTAGGAATTATGAGAGCATGACAGAGATACTTAAAGAGAGTACTTAAACTTAATATATGACCCGTTTTACTACCCATTATTTAAAAAATTACACGTATTTCATCTTTTATGTCTTCTCAGAATAGTCCTCTCCTCGCGCACGACAGTGTCATTTGTGCGGGCGAGTTTTTTCCGCATATCGTCAGCGCTAAAAATTGCTCTGTTCTCTTTTTCTACTCTAATAACCCTACCAGGTGCGGACCAATCCTTAAATTTCCCCTGTACATCCCAGTGCATTCAAAGAGGAAAACGCGAAACAAAGCGCGGCAACTTCTTCTTCCTTGTTTTTTATTTATTTCGAAACAAGAAATAACGAAAATATTTTCTACACTTTTCAAACTGAGGCGCGGAGTCGGCAGACAGCATCATCAGGTCGAAGTTTCCATTCTGCAAATTAAGCGTGTATTATTTGAGTTTGAGAGAAGACATTCGGGAAACTCGGCGTTTGGAACGAAATACAAATAACAGCATTTCAGTCTGCTCTTTTTTTCTCTTCTTTTATCCGTTTAACTTACATTGCCACATGATGAGTGGGGTTTTAGCTTGAACCCCGAGTTCTCCTCTCTATTCCACCAAGCCACAATATTTTTTATTGAAGGCGCTCTTTATTATTACTATTATTATTAATTCTGCTATTTCTCCCTCTAACCTATGCCTTTCGCATTTCTCAAAATATTATTACATTATCTGGTATCATATCGAATTACAAAACTTGTAAGATATCCCTACAACCGGAATATGATTACATTTTATGCATGTCAAGTGAGAGGAAAACGCGTCTTGTTTCTTTTTTCTTCGTTCTCTCTCTCTCTTTATCTATTACTTTCCATTCGGTTAAATTGCACCCAACCAGTCACTCACCTGTATACAATTACGAGGGAAGTGTATCCGGTATAGTTCGTATCACCTACTCTTTTTATCTATTTTTTTCTCGTTGAACATGTTCGCTAGTGTCGCAAAAATCTAACAAACTACTACGACGTAACGTCCATACAAATTTCAAAATTTGTTACTTGTCTCAAATGAAACACGCGAACTACAAACTTTTACTCATGTTTTGTTGGCTTGGCTTACTTTCATTTAGCTGTCGTCTGTAGTTTTTATTTTTAAAATGAGTCATTATTAGTAGAACATCTATATACTCTTTTCTGGCTTCACGAGACCTTTTTCTCGTAACCTGTAATGTTATTCTTTTGAAATGTACACGCATTTAGGCATGACTATGATGTCTTTATCTTCGTCTGTTGACGAGAAAAAAATAATTTTTCATTGTCACTAGTTGCTCGTTTTGTTCCCTTGTAACAACCTCAAAATGAAGATTTGTATCGTAATAATCATTATAATTACCATCAGAATCCGCATTTCCCTGCTGCCACACGCAGGTACAGAGTGTGTGCGCGACATTTTTACATTCTAATGGGCTTTTTCCTTCGGCTAAAATTTTTTACGACGGTAGAATAAATATTTGGGTGGATTAGCAAATGAAATTGTAGTGAAGACGGTGTAATTATCCATTCATTCCGTTTTCGGCGGTTTCCCGTGCAGCCACCGATCGATCGAGAAGGAGTGGCAAAAAGTTGGCTTAAATGCACTAATTTAATTCGGTGAAATAATCTAGCACATTCTTTAATCTAAACAGTGTCGTGAAGATAAAAGCAGATTTTTCACAATAAAGGAACGTACCAGAGGGAAAAATGTACAAAGGGGAGAGGAAGGGGAGTGAAGTAGAAGAAATGTGAAGCACTTTTTTCGCTGTCAATTGTGTGCATTCCGTGCTATTGAATTGTTCCACATGCTACATCATCGTGATCTCAGAGAGAGCGACAGAGAGAGAAGCAGTGTGGATTCAGAATCACAAGAAAAGAAGCACTCGGCAAATAATTTAAGAAAAAATCGCTTTCAATTTTTTTCTCCTGTGGAGACATAAACTTTAAAACACACAGAGAAAACGTTATGCTAAGGCAATTTTAGTAGTTTCCTACCACCAACCAACCATTCGCACTGGCACATCTCCAAAGCAACAAACAAAAACATTGTGTTGTCTTCCACACACGTTTTCAGTGTTGTGATTTTTTCCGTGATGGTTGAAATTTAAAATACAGTAGTTACATACATGTGTGAAGCAAGTAGAAGCAGCAGAGCAAAAAAGAGAGGCGCAAGTTTCTGTTGTTACGTTTTCACAAGAGAGAGAGAGAGAGAGAGAGAGACCATAGCAACAAGAAAAAAGGAAGCGAAGCAAGAGCACAATTACAATTATTATTAGCATCATCATCTAAGAGATTGTATGTAGCAGCAGAGTACAAAGAAAAGCAAAGATGAAACAATTACATTTTTTATTAGGCTACTCACAGTAGCAATGTACAAGAAGACAAAAAAAGTACCGGAGAGAGGGAGATGGCGGAGGAAAAGTGCAAAAATCTGTGATATATTAACCAACATGTGTGCACTGCTAGCCACTGTATGTAATGGTAGCCCAGTAAATTGAGATTATCTCTGGGAAGAGATAGAAGGAGACAAGAGAGTGCATTTTCCTTTTGCACAGAAAGACACAAAAGTGTGCACCTGATTTTATTTTATCTGTCTGCCTTGATATTTGTGTGATCATATTATTTACTGTTTCAACGCTCCGCACGGTTGTAGGGAGGAGAAGAGCAGTAAGAGCGGAAGAATTGTTGTTTTGGGGGGGGGAGAAGGAGCACACATGAAGGGATCTCTTTCTCTCCGTTTTCGTTTTCTTGTTCTCCTTGCATGTTGGTACCTACCTTGATCTGAGGAGCGGCCGTCTCACTGATTGGAGTCAATTTTGAGGGAGTGGGTGGTGCCTGAGGCTGAGGAGAAGCGGGAGGTTGTGGGGATTTCAATTGACGAGGCTTGGGTGCAGGGTCTTCTTTGGGAGGCTCAGGAGCTGCCTTGGGAGGCGCACGGCTTCGGCTTTTCAATTGAACGCCGAAGACACCAGCGCCCGCAATTGCTGCTTTGGATGTAGTTACCTTCTCCTCGGGATCTCTGGGCTAATGTCAGAGGGCGCGTGTGTGTGCGATTTGCAGGGAAAACATTTTAAACCATGTATAAATCACGGAGGAACAAAAGGGGTGGCGCGGGATTCAGCAAAAAAGTCACACATTTTGCGATTTTACCACAGTGGGGGACATGGGGAAGAAAGTGAGAGAGTACAGAGAGAGAAAGAAAGAGAGAAAAACAGCAAACAACATTTATAAATTACATTTTCTCAACATCTAATAAAGTACATGAAACTATTCATAAATTACATACACTACATTATATTTCTTCATTAATTTATACTGCGAACGGGGATAGCTTACAAAAATATCAAACGACGTTTGTACGAAGTAGAGACAAGAAGACAACACGGACGAATAATAGAACATATAAAAAAAACGCCCAAAATAACTTGCGAAATTAGCAGCGATTGAACTTTTAAACTTTACCTTTTTCACCCTTTTACCCATCTCTGCGTCTGACTGGCTGACTCGACTGTTACTTGACTGACTGACTTTTTTTCACCCACAAAAATTAACAAAAAAAGCTGTACAATTAATATATACAGACAAGTTTTAGTACAAATGAAAAAAAAGAAGTTTTTTCGACAAAAAAAATAATTGCAAAAATAGTTTTAATTGCATGGCAAAAGCAAAAGTGTAACTGTGTAAGCAGTGGCAAAATATATACATAGATATATATACATCCATATTATCTATATGTACAAACTACACAGAGAGATTCAGTTATGCGTGCGCTGCGCATGCAGTAGTTCATGTACCGTAGTATTCCGTTCCAAAAATGTGCTTTCTTTACAAAAACTTTTTTCGGTACGTAGGAACAAAGTACAAGAGCAAAATAGCAAGTTTGATACGTATAACGAGAAATTAAAAAGATGTAGTGTGCAGATTCGACGAACAAAACCAACATTTAAAGCATTAATATTTTTCCGGAAGCGTACGATTTTTATAAACATTCAGCGTGCCGGTGAAACCTATTTAGTTTTTTTTCATTGCTTTTGTAAAAAAAGAAGAAGTTGAAAAATGCAAAAAAAATCTGCTTTGTTCGCAGAAAGAGAGTGAGCCGAGTATTAGCTGAAGTTTTATGATTCTCATGACTCATCAGCGTGTCGAAAACGACGACAAAGACGATGGCAAAATGTTGTGACGTGTGTTGTAAAGTGTTCTTAAATTATTATTATCAAAAAGGAGAGGGCGATATTTTTTCTTGTTTATGTTAAAAAAATGTACAAAAAACGTGTACACAAAAAACCAACATTCAACGAAAGGAGAGAGAGAAGAAAAAAAAGATTTTTTTATATATATAAATAGGGCGAGGGGTTGATAACGGGTTTTTTCTTCTTTGAAAAGAGGAGATGGATACATACTACAGTTTTTATACACAATAGAAGTGCATACCTTGCCCTTGGCACCAGGTGCGTTAAGTTTGGGCGGCTCTGGTTTCTTGCCCGCTTGGAACTTTCCAACATTCTAAGTAGACAACACGAATTAACGGAACAACCGCAACAATGGTGACGAAACAACACATATAGAGAAAATATGATACATTTAATACTTTATATCAGGTCAATAGACAGCAACACGATAAAAGCTACTTTTTCCCTTTGTTTTTTTTGCTATTAAAATTATTTACAAATTACGAGAAGTTTACGCTGGAAACAGAAATAGATACAGTACAGTACTGACAGTAAGAAAGAGAGAAAAAGTTTGTGAAAAGAAAAAAATAACTGGAAAGGCTTCAATATACATTTGTACATGTGTGCTATATATGACCGAAACTTTCGTCGACAAACTTTTGTCCTGTTTAAAATGCGTGAAACTGGATCCACTTCTTTTAATTCAGACGACATATTTCTTTAGGATTACACACCTGTTAACATTATGAGTTGCATAGAGAGAGCTATATGGAGAGTAGAATTATAAAGAAATAGAAAAGAAAGAAAACATACCAGAGGCATGTTGATAGTGGGTGTTGAATACAACAATTACAACAACAACAACAAAAATATGTGCACAATTTTTTTTATAGGTGTGTGCACACCTTAAACACAACACAATACGACGGATGACATCAAGAATGTTTTTTTAGGAGAACGACAATTACTCGTGACGATAACACTAAAAGCACATACCTACGTAATAACCATTAGGCTGTGTAAAAACAAAAACGGTGCACCTTATCGTTGTATATCGCTCGAAAATTTTTTTAAATCAATTTCTCTGTGAATTTTTGCGTATTCCCTCCTCCTCTTTTTTTCCAACTTCAATACGACTTTACTTACAAACTATCGGCATGCGCGGGAGAAGTCGTTTCATTCCAAACTTTCTCCTCGGATTCACTAAAACTCACTTAATTTAATACTACGGTAGAAACTGAACTAAACGAAAGGATTTTTTTTCGCTTTTCGTTCAAGTTAGGTCGACCACCGTTGCTGCCAAAGGTGACAGTTATTATTTCTACTTATGACGGGTATAGCTTTTGGTAAGCTCAACTTTCATCAGTATCGGCGGGTAGTAGTGCTGCAGTTCTGTGGTTGCCAGGGCAACAAATAACGATAAACTGTGTAAGCAGGACTTGTATTAAAATTCACTTTTACAACTACTACGTCGTCGTTAGTTGACACAATATCACAGGAAAATTACAAAACGCTTAAGATTGAAAGAGAAGAAAGATAAAGAGAAAGTGAGAGAAAAATGTTAGCGTAAAATACATTCTATTATTTTGGTACTGATGACGATTTTCTAAAAAAAATTGATTGGAAATATATACTTATCAAGAAAAAATATATAAATTTTCTGAGCCTCGGAGAGATCCAAAAATAGAGTTACTTTTTTGCAGAGGAGATGATGGCGCAAAATCTTATGTAATAATATGGTGTACTGAACACAATTTAAATGGTGGTCACCCACTGACTACACAAAAAACTGGAAGCGCTTAATCAGCCCGTTCCCCCAATTAAAAGCGGTGAGAACCTGAAAATAAATAGGTAAAACTATGGTGCCTCTCTCAGCTCCACTGATTCCAGCGAGTGTGCAACAAGTGGACCGAGAAAAAAATCGAGGTTTTTAACGAAGATATGGTGACGATGACGATGATGACTACACGACGCCCTATTTTTCAATGGAAATGAAAGCTACAAGATATGGAAACGTGAAAGAGAGGCTGATTACGAAGTTGACGCTACTGCTGATGTTGATGTGATGATGACCCAATTTTTTAAATAGAACCACTAAAAATTTTCGTGTTCTACGCAAAATGTCAAGTCGTAGAACACCCACAACACCATCACCGACAGCAACAACAAAAAAAGAGAAAAAAAGAGAGACAGAGAGATTTTCTTCTATATGACTTATACGTCGATTCTTACTTTTTTCAGTTACTTTTTGCACAAAAAAAATATTAATTTTGTATTTAGCTAATGCAACTACTACTGCTGATACTGCTGCTGAGGCCCGTCATTTTTGTAGATGATGATGATGGACCACAACATCGTTTTTTCGTTGCTGCGCTCACCACCACCGCCGCCGTCAGCAACTCCAAACTAACTACTACGAACAAAACGTTCCAACAAAAATGGCTTTGTGGCTTACAGTGAAGAAGCAAAAAAAGAAATTAAAGCTGTGACGAAGAGAAGGAAGATGATGATGTTGATGGCAGTGGTGGCGGTGGTGATGGCTTTTGTACATGTGTATGCATACTTTTACACTGCACTAGCACTACTGTCCAAAAGCATGGTGCATTGGAATGACTTCTTAGAGGGGCGACATCATCATCATCATCATCATCATCATATAGCAAAGATGAGAAGATAAAAAAGCCACAATGCAATCAATGCTCCCTTTCCGGATATTTATCCACTCGCTCACTAACTCTCTTTTTCCTCTTTCTCTTTCGCTCTCCGCATCATCATCATCATCATCGTCAACAACAGCATGAGAATGATGAGTTGAGATGAGCTGAGAAGGAGTCAACTTAAACAAAATAAGTAGGGAAGAAAAATAGGCAAACTTTCAAAAAGCGATTTAGCTCAAAGTTTAGCAGGACATAAGAGGATTGAGTAAATGAAAGAGAGAGAGAGAGAGAGAGAGAGAGAGGGAGACTTCTGAGTCGTGGTGATCTCTTCCAACATCAGTAGTAGTGCTAGTGATGAAGTGCCAGTACTATGATAGTACAACGTGGGAAAAGTAAAAAGTACACAAAATGTACATTTACATTTTTAGAAAGATACAGTCGTACATTATTATTAGTGTTATTATAAGAACATAAATACATTTGTAGGAATCTCAAAAATAGGAGAGGTAATAGTGAAAATGATAATAATAAGAGTAATAAGTTAAAGGAAAAGAAAACCGGTCGGTCGAGAGGTGATGGTGGGGGTATGATGGCAACTATGGTAAAATAATAGTTGAGAGGGCTTACGAGATACTTTCAGGAAAAAATGCATAACGTGTGTGTATATATTTTTTCCCCTCTCTCCCTCTATCTCTCGATTCATCCATCCATCTTTCTCTACTGGTAAACAAGAGAAGTGCAATGGAAATGTACCAATTTTCTCTGCCACTTTTTACGTAATCTATAACATTTTTCGATTATGGGCGTCCCTATTATTTATTTAGGTTTGTCTTTTCTTTCTCGTGTTCACACTGTTGTTTGTTGTTTTGCTGCGGATGCGGTTCAGTATAGAGAGAGAGTTGTGTAAATTCCTAATAGTAAATACCGTCGTACACTGGAAATATTGTCTTTTTATTCTCTCTCTCTCTCTCTTCAACTTTGCACAACATTGCAATTTGAGTTTATAGCTTGAGAATTGTAAAAAATGTATGTATGTATGTATGCATTTTGTAACTTTTTGTGTGTTCGTCCTTTTTAACATTTTCAGCTTCCCACACACAATCGCAATCATTCTCATCATCGTCGACATAGTTCTCTCGCACCCTATCTTTCTTTTTATGCTATACGTTTCATCAGGTTTTACAATCGAATTATACTACTAAAACAAAATGCTAAGTACCTAAATTGAAATAAAGGCAGGCATACTCTCACAAGGAGAAAGAGAGAGATAGGAAAAAGAGTGTTATTGAAAATATGTCCAACGCCACCACCACCACCGTATTTACTCAAAACAAGACGTAACTTTTTCCCTGGCTCTCTTTAAATGCATTGTGGCGTAGTGTGCAATGTTGATCTTTTTTTTCTTCTCGCGAGTACCGCACAGGATAAGAAAGACGTCAATGAAGAGAATATTTACAAATTATTATTGAAAATTGGAGTGACAATGACAATTCAAATTTTAATTAAATCCCCACACTAATTAGCGCAAGACTACAGAACGAGACAGTTTATTGCGCCTAATAGTCATTAAAAAGAGTAGAACATCCATGACGCTGACACTCAGCTTGTTGCATTTCTCTAATTATAGCAGTCCCTTTCCGGCCCAAGTTTAATTTTTTTAGCCGTTCCTAATTTAAAGTAAATACGGCAAGACTCGACTGCCTGTAGTAGACGGGGGCTCCCTACGTAGTAAGTAATGGTGCAAAAGACTGGTTCCTGCCAGATAAAAAGAAAACAACAAAGATAACACTTGGTGGAAAGAACGGGTCTTTTAATATTTCTTTTGTTTCTGTTTTGTCTCTTCAAGTTTTCTTATCCTCCCACTTTTCATGTTCGACACTCATTCTTCGTGACAACAACAGAGCGTCTACGGAAACCAACCAACATAACCTGACGGGGAATAGATAGGTAGGTATACCATGCCAGAAGTACAAGAGTACAACTCTCCTCTTTTGCAATTTATTATGACGACCGTGACGTATGATGTATGACTTGCTGCCACAAGGATGTGATGTGTCGTGTCACGGCGAATTCGTATTGTGTACAAAAAAATGAGTAGCGGGTAAGGTAAGTAGCACAACACACTGCGACGTAGACAGAAGAAAAGAGTTGGACTATTTTCTTGGCCACATTTTGTTGTCTTACCCGACAAATAAACATATTGATTATTACTACACCGCTATTAAAAAGTACCATCATTGTCATTATGTATTATTATTATTATTCTTATTATTATTATTATTGTTGCAGGACGCAGTACGACTACGGTATTTAGAGACATTCCCGCCGCTAGAACACCGAACGCCGTTAAACCTGCTTTTAAATTTGGGGCCCCGCGCTAGTTGACTTGAAAGATAAAAACAACGATGCTGTGGGTACATACTTAAAGGGCAAATTAACGACGACAACGACGACGACGAGTATGCGATGAGCATGGCTATTATTACGTCCTCTGACGTGCACGTAAATGTTTTTCAACGTCGAACATTACAAGTTCCACTCAATTTTCTCCTGCTATTTGTTTTCATTCTTCAACTTCTTGTTTCCTTTTAGCTGCTCCCCTCTGTCTGCTTCTGCTCCTCTCTTGTCTGAATTTAATTTTTCTTCTTTCCTTTACTCCATATCTCTGAATTTACATCTTCTTCCCATATGTCCCCCGTACACACACGTATATGTTGTTGGGCAAGTTTGCAAAGACGAAACAATATTGCCAAAATGCATACCATGCCAAAGAACGCCACATAATGTGTATTTTAGTACGCAACTACAAAACTTTAATTACATTTTTACCTACTTCATTACCACACATTTTGTACGGGTGCATACTCCTACTTCTCCTCTGCCTGACTGTGTGAGACTAAAAAGAGACGAAAAGCGAAGCACATATTGCGGTTTGTTGTACAAATCAGCAGAATAAAGATGGGATGCATGGCATGATGAACCATGGCTTTATGTACATATTTTTTTCTTACTTAATGTCTTTCAATGCATATTATTAAGTTATGCAATCACGCTTGCCTTGCTTGTACCACACACACACCACCCAGTACTTTCACACTGATTTTCTGATGGTTTCTTTTAATGCTCAGATAGGTAGTCCGTTTTACAAGGTTGGTGGTGGTACATGGCAAAGGAGCAGTAACAGGAGTGAGTTTCCCCGCAAAAATGAGTCTTATGACCTGTGCAAAATTTTTATATTAATTCCAACGCCAATCTAAAAAAAAGTCCTCTCTCTTCCTTTGCATGTGGAAAGGAAAGAGAATCCTGGCCATTGTAAATAGAATCTCTCTCGTTTTAGGCGTCAGTACTTATTTACCCTGCTGAAGAATTACTATTTTCCACAGAGTGTATTTACTTAGACAAGGAGAGATAATGTGGGGAGCATTTAATTTAAGAATGTTAATGCATATTGATTTATTGTGAATCAGACTACGAATGAAGGCTGGATTAAATTTCAGAGAAAGATGAGAACACTTTATCGTGCGTAATATCGAAAAAAAGCCCCAGCGCTGGGGATTGCATTCCTGCTACTTATATTGCAAAAATCTCATATGTCTTGTTTATGGTCCCACATGTAGTTTTATAGGAGGCACATTTACACAGGATCTTTAGGAGTTTTCAAGTTACCCGACTACCTCTCTCCTATGCACGAGGAGAAAGGTATGTAATGAAGCAACGCGCATAAACTTTTTTTCATAATTCTATCAAACGAACAACAAATTGTGCCTCTTGAAAGTTATATGTACACATCGCGTTTAATTTAATTCTCTTCGACAACATCCTATATAAGCAGAGGGCTTTGCAAAAAACTACTTGCCTACCCACAAAATTGGCACCCCATTCCATTCCAAAATATTTAGACAGATTTTATTGGAAATTGCAAAAAAATCATAAGCATTTTACGGATTGGGAGAAACACGGGTGTTTTGTTTATTTTCCCCACCAAATTGACAAAATTCATCAAAAGTTGTCTAGATTAAGCTAACCTATCACACGTTACACAGTACACAATGAATCGTACTACCGCCATCACCACCACCACCAAAATCATCATCATCATCATCATCTTCCCCTCTTTGGGCCTGTTCAGTCTCTCTTCTGCAAAGTTGTCCAAACTTAACGTCTAGTCACAGACTGAAGAATGCTTAACATTTACCCCGCTGCTTTATAAGCTTATCGAGAAATTAAACAAGATTGTCGAAAGCGATAGCAAGCAGCTCTCTTTCTCTCTCTCTCTCATCTTCTTCTTTTGAGAGGGGCTACAGAATGAAGAGGATTTTGTGCAGTGCAAAATTTCTAATTTCTCCTTGAAGAAAACAACTGGAGCTGAAACTGAGTGTGTAATGTAATAATGTAATGGTGAAGAAGTAAACGGTTTAATGAAGTTTAAATAAAAACAAAACTGTGCAAGGAGGAGCGGAGATTGGTCTTTCATCTTTTGAGAATTCGGAAAGTCGGATACATTTCTCGTGGTGTAACGACGATGCTGTGTGAAAATTTATTATGTTGATCTCGTCTTTGAAATCTTTTATGTCAACGAAAACAGGCGACAGAATAAAATTACTAAATTTACAATCCTTTTTTTTCACATTTCAGCTCAACTCTCAACTCTCGTTTACACATGCATTGACATAAAATTTTTAAAAATGGTTCAATTCCCATCTTCCATCTTTTCTTGCTAAATACTCACAGAGTGTGTGTATTTTTTCTGTTCCCTTTTCCTCTGTTTTTCTTTCTTTTTTTTCGCCTATTATTATCCCCACACAAGCACAAATCAGAGGATTATAATGCTAAACGCTAGCGTGAGATGGATGCAGACAAGTGAAGCGGATCCATCCATCCATCCTTACCATAGTGCCGTTTGCTGTACCTACCTACCTACTCTAATTCGGATTTGCAGTGTCTTCATATCCGTTCATTCATTTATTGCATTTTATAATATCATCTTCATATTATATATCCACACATATATGTACAAATATATGTATGTCCACGACTTATTTTAACTTTTTTTCTTCATTTATTTTCCTTCTCTCTATTTGCTTATCCTTCATCATGTTAATGTTTCCCATTCCTGATAAGCTCATTAAGTCTAGGCAAATAGATCTTAACCAATTATTGAAAGCAATTAACCAAATTATTTATTTTAGCTCAAGGCGATTTTGTAGATTAGTCATACCATCAACCAAGGCCGTTTTCTGCTCGATTATTTTGTAAATTTTTAAAGATTTTAGTCACTTATTGGACGCGCAGACCGCCTGTGTAGTTGAAAATGCGACAAGTTTTTGCGTAGATGCCTACATTACTTCTGGTTTGTTTGTTTGTTGTTGTTTTTTAATCTCTCTCTCTCTCTCTCTGTGGTCATATGATGCAGAAAAGAGCATATGCATTGCCTTGTGACGATGTCGATAAAAGGAGAACGAGATGAAGAAAAAGTAGACGAGAAGGAAATCTTGTCAAAAATTGCACACATCAAAGAAATTTATGACTTTGTCGCAGTAAATGATAATCACTCATGAAGTTACCCAGTCAGCTCTGTCGTTTCTACGGGTCTGTCATCCTAAAATATTTTTCCTCTAAAAAAATTGAGCTCGTGCCTTACTGACTTGACTTTCACTTGCTTGCTTGTTTTTAAAACATTTGACATTTTCTCGCTAAAAATTTATAGCATGAAAATGCTAATGATGATGATGGAATATCATTTTTTGCAAATTATGATCATGAGTAGTAGTAGTAGTAGATGGCGATAAAAAATGTTTTCCCCTGCTATCAGCATTTCATTTCCATTTGTGTGTGGTGGTGGCGATGCCAGCATCAGCACAGATAGCACTTGACTAAATGTATTTTTGCTGTGGTTTACTTACACATACCACCTAACAGTTCCCAGTGAGAAAATACTGTGTCACTTGTATACGATATGGCGAGTATAGTCAAGCGTGCCAAAAATTTCACGGTACGATGCACTACTACTTACATCTCTTCATCATCATCGTGTGATCATTGCACTTCATTTCATTCCGCTCTCCACTTCACTTAAACACTGCCCTCAACCACTATCATTTACTCGGAAAATCTCCGTTTCAATCTATTCCTAAAACTGGTGTCACCGTAGCAGCAGCAGCAGCGTTTTAAAAAATAGAGAACAACAGCAGCAGCAGCGGTATTATTCGTGCAACATCATTAAAAAGAAAAAATGTTTAAAATAATGGAAAACATTTTCATTGTCGATAAAAACGTCTAAATAATACCTAGGCAACACGTATTGTCTCTCCGTCTTTCGCCGATACTACTTTTGCTGTCATGTCACCTTTTCTGGTCTCCACCCAACGACATCCATTCCTATTTAAAACGTGCTATCAAAGTGAAAATGTATCTATGGTAAATTACTAGAGGTGGGACGTGTACACGGATAAATATTGTTCTCGGATTTCTTTTTTTGTAAATTTAAAAATAAAAAAAGAAAATATATAAGCAATCATGATGACATTTGACTCGGTTAAGACATCACCGCATTTTATTGCACTGGGGAAAATAAACAACCTAATTAGATTCTCATTCCATCTTTTCTCACATTACCTTACCAAAGGATATACAGAGGGGGAAATGGAGGATGATATAGTGTAAGTAGTTCCTTTGGCCATACAACTATTACTCGGCATGTTTTTCCCCGAAGGAAGATGAGCTCCCCCGTCTGCAGCACCAGAGCAGCAGCGGTCCCTCTCGATTAGAGGTTGCCAACACGATGTACAACAAAAGAGAAGAAAGGACGATGTATACAAATTGTAAATGAGCGACACAAATTCACAACAGCAGATGAACAAAGAATTAATGGAAGTACTACACAGCGAATGCACTCAACGACTATCCGAAAAGCAATGTCTTTCTACTATATCAATAGCCTGCATTAAAAACTGATACCTATTTATATTTCCCTGAGGCAAGCAAGAAAAAAACCCTCTAACAGTATTGATGCTCCGTTACATTAACGGACAAATGGCCGATTAGCTAAACATATCACCAGAAACAATTAAGCCGTCAGTGTCACGCCAGATTGGAAAATATCGCTATCCTGTTTACTTTACTCATTAGTCACCACTTGATGGAAGGATGTGGCGACATCAGAGGGAAAATAATAAAAAAGAAAAAAAAAGTGAAAACGAAGTAGAAGCAAGAAAAAATGCGACGAAGAGGCGCCACAACCATATTTCATAACTAATGAATATAATTACACGAAATGATATGTTAGGGTGTTGCAGGAGGAATGCCAAAACTCTAGGAGTTCAAAGCGTCAATCTATAGATCATCTTTTGTTGATCGCGTTACCTCTTTAGTAAGAAGATACGCAATGTGTGATACCAAGGCAGGTCATTTGCATAGTTTAAATATATAGATAAGTACATTTTCCATACATGTTACCATTCATCATGTAAGCTATAATTATATGACGAGTGCCGTTGAATATTTGTTGTTGTTGTTGTTGTTTTTGTTGGGTCCTTTGCAATATTAATGGCATATTACCAATTAATAACCACATATATTTATTACCAACGTCCATTCAATTTTTAATTTCTTAATTAAAATCGTCTAAATTTTTAAAAGGAATTTAAGGAATCGTAAAGACATATACGTAGTGTATAGCACCTCTCTCTGGTGTGCATAATTTAATATCACCTGAGATAAAAAGAAGTGGTCGGATTTCGTTTCACCTATCCTATTATCATCGGTATATTCACAGTTTATATACAATGGCAGGAAACGACAAAGACAAGACAAAAGCAGGCATCACACACAGTAATGAATCACGTATTATTATAACGCATTTGTACACTAATGACAAAAGACAGTGACAGACAAAAAGACTAAAAAAATGTTAAGACGGAATATTGACTTGGTGACTCTAGTGACGAAACATGATACACAGAACAAATCACAATACGACAACATATTTAGTTCGAACAAATGACTGTGTCTCTTGTGATACAGATTGACTTGAAAGTGGGCACGTCACGTAAAAGATGGATGATTGTAATTTAAATACCCCCTCTCCATTAGACATAATACGGAAATTTGTGGCGCATGGTTTTTTGTTTGCTGTAAATAAAAAACTTCCTGCTGAGTGGTTGTTTGCAAACACTACTATTGTTAGTTGCTCTAAATACTGGTCGGATTTTTTTATTTTCCTTGGAATTTGAACGCGCACATTTGTTGTTTATGGTCAGTGCGTGATAAAAGGGGTTTGAAGTGAAGAGAAATGTATATAATTGGAGAGAAAACTATTTGGCTAAATAAATTTTCGATTGTTTTGTACGCTTTGTCTTTTTGGTTAAAGTGGAAGCACGTCTAGCTAAGTTATCATTACTGTACTACTCGCTACTACTACTTTCTACATAAAAAACTACTCTCTACGTGTGTGCTACTGACTACGCGTCGAGTTTAAAACTTTAAAAAGTATCGTATTTTATTCAAGTAACAATACCCGTGCACGTATACTATTCGCGATGTGTGTGCTATTTCCGCAGATCCTTCACATTTTTCTGTGCATTCTTTCCTGACAAAAATGATCATTCTTTTCGCCAATCCTTGCAAATGTTGACATGACTGAGGCATTCGAAAGCCCGAAAATGCAACTTTAACCCGTTGAAAAAAATTTTCCTACATACTTTGTACTGTCTTCATTAGCAAAATTGCTAATTTATACCGTTATTGCTTTCACATTTCTCAAAATGAAGCGACAAATATGTCGAATGGTCCACTAATTGTATTTACTTTTATTTTGTCTCGAGCGCAGAGAAATGCCTCTTCTCAATTAAATGTAAATTGTCGACTATCTTAATCATTTCGTCATTTGTACTGCCAACAGTTGTTGTGTGGTTACCATTACCATATGTCCTACCATACATTTATATTACATATCTTGAAATTAAACTGCAAGGATACATAAAAAAGAGATCCTTACCTTGTCTTCTGGCTTCTTTTCCGCAGGTTTCTGTAATTTTTTCAGAGAGAATAGACCAAATTTAGTTTATATTTTCAAACCCACAAATATTTATAACAAAATTATAATTATCCCTTGAATACAGTCAGCTCAGAGTGACAACTTTAGCCGCAGGTAGGAACGCGCCCAAATGCTAATTTCAATAATAAGCCCCCATAAATCTGGCAGGGCATAGATAATCCTCACATTTCCGTAACCATAGCAGTGGGAAATGTGACAAGCATCTAAAATGTATGATTGCATGAAACACGTCATTAGCATTTAGGAGGTCTCCCTGGTAGTTATTAAAGATATGTAGTGTGCGGGATTCATCCTCGCGCAGAAGTATACAACACAACATTGGAAATGCACAAGCATTTTATTTTACTTTTTAGTGGATATTTTTTTGCTGGTGAACGTGAAACGGCTCAGCTGGTGCCAGTAATAGGAGGATAATATAGCCCGAGAGAAATAAAACAGTTATGTATTTTTCAAGGAAGTGTTGTTTCTCTCTCGTCTCAAAAACAGACAAAACAAATATAAAAACAAGTAAAGCCTCCGTACATTAAAAAATGTAAATGCTCGAATTTGCTACATAGTTTTGTATGGGTTGCCAAATTGACGCCACCGCCACCATATCGGTACTCCCATCATCGTCATCAAAAGTGTGTAGTGCAATAGGAAACAAAAATTGGGGAATAACAAAGCGTTTATCAACCAACCATCAGAGCTCTGGTTGTTGTTGTTGTTATATCATCTCTACCTCTACTACTACTACTGGTAGCAAAAAAATATGGGATCGCTGTCTGTGTGGTGATGACTTACATTATGCTTCAAGATATTTTTGTTCAAGTACGTCTTAAAAAGTGACAAAATTGTTTGAAACAAAATTATACTTAATTGATAAAACACCCAACTTCGATTCTCGCATTTGATTTAGTGATTTCCTCTTTATTTTGACATTTTTTTTCAAACTCTAAAGTTTTAGTGGGGATGCAGTCGTTTATAGATCGACCTTTCCATTTTTAGTGGCCTCAGTTTCCCAGTATATGCATCTGTTTTAAAACATTTGAAGAAGAAAAAAAACTATTTTTCTATTTTTTTGGCAATAAAAGACAGATTTTGTCAATTTTCGGGTTTTCGTTCTGCCGTAGTTGTTGTAGTGGTGTACGACACTGTTTGTTGTGCGGAGAGGAAATTGTACTCGGGTGACAAAACGAAATGAAAAAATGAAATGGTTTTGTAAGCCTATTTTTCTTACACGCATAGCATCGCAGTCATTTCCTGACAGACTTTCATTGTTTCCATTGAAAAAGGAAAAATGCAGAGAAATGTGCCTGCATACATAATATATTTCTCTCTGCCATATATACTACTACTTCTCGCTTTATTTTTTATTCCGCTCTACGTGTTTGTTTCCGTATCTCTCAAGGGCACTACATTACACACAAGGATACGGGAAGAGGGGTGACACGACGACGAGTGATCCGTACTAGGTGTATTTTTGTCCTCAAAGGTCTACTATTACTGCCTCATTACCAACACACCAAGAAGAATTGAATTAAATTGGTTTTAAAGGAAGAAAAATTAAGATTGTCTAATCAAAATTGTCGAAAGAGCTAATTATGGCAACAGCTGTGCTCATTCACCGTATTCTTCACGTCTTCCCACCCTGACAAAATTACCACCCGTGCGACTTCAGTCATTTCTACTGATGCTGACTTTTTGTTGTATGTTAATATAAATGTCGTCACTACGCATAACCAAAAAATCTGGTTGTGTGTGGCGTCGACAGTAACATTGATACACATTCATTGTCATTATTACAGTGCACATTTTACATACAGAGAGAAGCACAAATTATAAGAAATTAAAAACGATAATATTTTTTAACCTTCACAGTAATTATTATTCATTATACCTATCCACGTGTATTATAAGATATAGTAATTAAAGTAATTTGATATATTATTTACCCTGAACTTTAACATAAAAACAATTAGAAAAAAATCACCATATAAGCAATCCATCATTGCCATGCCATGAAGCAACTGCATTCACAAAGTTAAAAATAAAAATAAAGCATGCAAAGCAAACAAAAATAAAAATAAAGAAAAAAAAATAGTGAAAAGTATGTAAACGGAATGGTGCATAAATTAAATACAATATGTATAGCAATAATGAGTGTTCTGCAAGTATTTCGAGAAATACGAGCATTTTAAACCAAGAAATTATCGAAATGAATTGTGAAAAATGATAATAAATTTGACTAAAGATTTAACTAAAAATAACGCATAATGTATAAAAAAATTAAATGAGAAATAATAACGGTGCTGAGCGCGAGCGACGTAAGTGCAGATGAGTGTGGACCCAGCGGCGCGAAACGGCAAGCTTGTTTATATTTCTGCTCCACCATGTTATTATTGTTGTTGTCGGGTGAAACCATAATATTTAACAGACACATTTAACAACAGCATCTTTAACTACCATTACAAAACTACCGTAGCATGCGCGCGACGTGTGTCGGGAAACACACTGCAGAAAAAGGAATGATAGTGTAGTAATCAATTACTGGAATTTCGGAAAGTCACATTTGCGGACTAAAATGTCAACTTGTGGCGGAATGCAATGACATCTAATTATTTACACAGTTGTAGTCAAGGGGGTAGCTATCAACTATAGGAGGATGTCATGTCTACATATTGCGGATGAATTAGCAGCAGCTATATAGTCTATATCACGTGGATACTAGTTGTTCAATACGTGCCACTACTAGCACAGCTAAACCTAATGAAGGGGCGTGGCAAACTAAATTTCATGGATGAAGAAACAGTTTTCGATCAACTGTACATAATTATTTGGATAACATTTTCCGAAGGGCACAAAACTTACACCAAGAGAAGGCCTACAAGCTGCAAAAAAAATAAGTGTTTGATAGAAAAAAAATGTAACGATGATATTATCAAAAGTAATAGCAGTACTATTTGAAAACGCATTATCAAAAACTGTTATGTATATGCTTACGGAGGCATTATTAGAAGAAAATAAAAAAAGTAAAAAAAAAATGTGGTGGTCACGGGTGATATTCACGAGTGGTTTAACATCATAGTTGATAGTGTATTTTTTTCATTGTACATGTTAGTCATTTCTGTGTTAATAACGGTGTAGCTGTTTACGTTTATTTTACTTAAAGGCTGATTGGCGATTTAAAAAATAAAAATAAAAAAACTAAAAAATACTACAGCTTTGAAAAAAATGTTGTAGTGTTAACCTTAAAGAATTACTTAAGATTTACGTAAGGTGGCGAAGAATAGTGAACGTAATTATTTTTTAAAAAAGCAACGAAGAAATACAGGCTTTTTACATTATTTGCATTATTTTTTTTGTTGTTGCAGCTAAAAATGTACAAGGTCGCTCTGTTCAAAGAAAAAAATGTGTATGCTTCGGGGCAAAATAAAATACAAAAATAAACAAAAATTTGAAAATGTGATATAAAATACGAAAATGGCTTCAAAAATATCTGAATGAAAAAATGTGCTTTTAAAAGTTTTTAAAAAATGTACAAAATGACGTGTGACTTTTTGTTAGTGTTTTTTTTTCGGGAATGTGATGTGTCCACTCTGACCTCAACAACGGGAGGCGCATGCCTCCGTCTTCTAGGAACTTCTACAACACTTGACTCATCATCACTTGCCTCCTCCTCCTCCTCTTCCTCACTCGATTCTTCAGATTCCGTCACTTCCGGTAATTCAGGCAACTGCATGTGACACATTATCAACATACAAAAATAAAAATGTACAAAAAGTTGTATTTTTCACTGCATGTAAAAAAAATCAAGTCGTATGCCTCCGACTTACAAAAACAACGCAATGACAAATACTCTTATATGATCGATGACAGAAAAGCATTACGACTCTATGATTGAATGACATGTATCCTGTGTACATACTGGGCGCGTACCAAATGACATCATCATAATGCCTCATCTTCCCAGTTGACTCTAATGCTCAGCAGTTATGTCCTTGTATCATTATTCGATTCGTTCACACCCAAAAATTACCCTTTATTTCTCTACCAATCACTTCCACTTTCTATCAGGCATGTTGACTGACCAAAAAATGTATTTAAAAATATATATGTCGCAAGAAGCGATAATTGCTTGTTTTTAACATGTTTTTTGCACCTTGAAAAAGGGTCTGGTTCTGTTTATAGGTTAGTAAAATACAATAATCTCAAAAAAACACGCCAGGCAAGCTTTAATGCAAGATGCTATGCAAATGATTTTTATTCTCATTCCCGCAAGCAAAAAAGCGATATATATCTCAGTACTAGGTAATACGTGTCCTCCTACCTTGGAGTCCAGTGGTGCTGGTTTGGGTTTTTCCTCTTCCACAATTGTTGGCGGTTGCTTGGATGGAGGTTCGGCTGGCTTTTTTTGGAGTGTCTACATATTTAACATTATTTACATCGTTTTACACAATGAAAGACAGGACAAGAACAGGACGCTAAAGGGGTGGAACACCAGCAATATTGCTATTGCTGGTCGTGGTGGTTCTTTTTTATATTCTCCTGGGTTTCTTAAAGGCAACTCAAGAATTTATATAAGTACTATATTACATATGTACATTTCTGTAGACAAGACTTTTTCAAGAGTCATTGTGTCTTTATCACACGACTGAACTGAACTCTGACTGAACTGATTGTAATTGGAGTTAAGAAAACGGAAAATTCAATCATCAAACAAAAGAGAAAAGAAAACTTGCCGTTGAAGAAGACGGTACGGAAAAAGGAAAGTTAATAAAAGCACTTACAGTTTTCTCTGTTGTTGTGGTGGTGGTGGTGGTAGGAGGAGGAGGTTTGAGAGCGAGGTTGGCGTCGTCGTCTTCTTTTTCTTTCTCTTTTGTAGGGATTTTTTTCAGCTTGATCTTTTCATCAGTCTCCTCAGGTTTGGGGCCCTGGGGCTTTCGCAGTTTTCGGGCAGCAGTCTCTTCTTCAGTTTCTTTTCTTTCGCCTTTCCCCATTTCCAGCTTTCTAGTATCTTCCGCTGGCTTGGGTTCGGCAGTTTTGGGTTTCTTCTCGGGGGTTGCTTTAGGGGGTGGGGGTTCTTCGGGTTCTTCTTCTGGCGGCTTGTCGCCGGGTGCGGCTTTCTTCTTAACCTTGGTTTTTTTCGGCTCTGAGTCTCTGCGCATCAGCAGAGACTCCTGGTCATCATTTCTGGAACTGGGTCGCATCTCTGGCATTTTCAAGTCTAAATCGGGCAGTTCTTTCTCTTTTTTCTCGGGTTCTACCTCTTCAAACACGTAAGGTTCAGGGATAAAATATCTAAACTGGGGCATTGGAAGTACCATCTTTGTTACAAAACGTTGCGCCTTCGCCGCTCCGGGCTCTTCAACTTCCATGGCTTCGGCGGGTGGGATAGGGGATTTCGTTTTCTTTTCGGGTTTCGTGGCTTCCGGTTTCTTTTCTGGTTTCGCGGGCTCAACTTTCTTTTCTTCTTTTATGCTTTCCCTTCGTGACTCTACCTTTAGCTGTTCACTCTCTTCAGCAACGCCCTTTGTGGCCTTTGTCTTTGTCACCGATGTCCGCCTCTTCTCCTCCACCACCTTCTTCTCCTGTTCCACAGAACTACGTCGTTTCTCTGCATCCTTCTTTACCACAGCAGTCTTACCACTCACCTCTTCCTCTTTTTTGGTCTCCTGGGTCTTTTTCTCAACCGTTTTGACTGACTGCTGATCAGAAGCTGTGTCCTTGTCAGCTTTCTGGAAATGCGTCAAGTCACATGAGGACCATTTTTCGTATAAAACAATGATCATCAAACACGTCAAGGTCATGCAGACAACAAATTACACAAACATACAGAAAGCTCCTTCACATTCATACATACCCCAATGTGCTCTTTCGTCACATGGAGTCTCACAATCTTGGTAATAAAAATACCACATATAGTGTCTTCAAGATGGTTTACAAGAAGGCGCACTTAACGGGTAACATCTCATTTCAAACCTTATTTCATTCTCATTTGTCTTTTTGTATGGTTTTTGGTTTGTTGTTTCCCCAGAAATAAAAATAATTTTAGTGCACCACGTTACAAAATGGAACATTCCATCAAATTGAACATTCCAGTGCTTAGGGCTGTTTACAAATGCCCTCATTACTACAAAACGAAACGATACCATGATAACGACGTTCTTCCTATAGTTTACATTATCATTATTCCAACTATTCGAAAACATCAACAGCATTTAGTATTTACATTCCCATCGTAACTTATTTCAAATAATTTTCGCATAAAGAAGATTTTTTGGGAACATTACAAGTCTCCAAATCTACATACGATTGATGTCGAAATTGATTATGTAAGCAAAATGATCAGATAACTTAACCATTTAAGAATACCTACAGTTACTTCATTATAACAGTAGTACAAAACAATGTAGAAACTTTTTTTATTCGGCAGTGGTTATCTGCTGTCGTTTTACATTAAATGAGTAAAAACTCCGAGAATTCGGCTTGGAAACCGGTTCTCAGCAGCCACTTCTAAAAATCTAACTACTTAAAATACGACAAAATATAACCCGTTAAATACAAGCAACATACTACTACTACTAGTACTACTACTCCTTTTTACCTACTTTTTTTTCATAAACTTCTCACTTGTCTTGGTTCACATATTTATTTTTAGGTTTCCATCCAAAAAATAGACTTGAGTCTAAAATAAATTCTGTACCGTACGTCGCAGTCAATTTCTTGACTACCGTGGTCGCCTCCTCTATAACGTCTCTCTACTAAAAACGCGACTATACAACAACCACTACCGCTCCTACTATTCCCATTGCCAAGCAAACATCATTCCATTTTCTTTTAGAGCACACATTAATGTGTGCAAGGGGATAGAGAGAGAGTGAGGACCACCTTCAGCCTTTGATGCTGCTGTCTTTAGTCTTTATAGCTGCCCTCTTTTCCCAACCACGCTGGCAGCAGCAAAGCAGCAAAAGAGTACCGCTGTGATAGAACGTTTCAATGCCAGGAGCAGAGTGTGTGTTCCGGATGCGCAAAAACTAATAGCAAAACTAATAGTAATTATAAAACATAAAATTTAAGAATCGATGATAACCTTCCCGCGCGGTACTTCAAAAGTTGACCCGAATAAAGGCTTCCTTTGTACAACTCAAAATAGCTACTTTTATAACAATTATTAATTCCCTCTCTCCTTCCAAAACCTACAGCATCAGCATCTGGATTTTGAGGCCGGTTTTAAATACTTTCGGATAACTTCAAAAATTCGAATTTGTCACAAAGTGTATGGAAGAACGAACCCGCGGAACCCCTCATAAACAAACTCCTACAATGCTGCTTCATACACCCATACTGTAACACTATTACTCAAGTTTCCCTTATGGGCGCTTCGCTGGGACGGTGGGATAGAGCATAAAGCTATTAGGAAACAATATATATTTTTTACGAAAATCTGTCCGCCTGCAGAGTACAAGGAAAGCTGAGTCAGACTATATATTCGAAAATCCCTGTTATGTTTTCTACGACTTTCATTTACAGTTTCTCCCTTCCTCATCCCGTCTGTCTTGTGTGTAGACCAGGAAGTGAACTCGAGTTGAAATGATGGTACTGTGACAACGTAGATCATGCTGCTACTACTGCTGCTGCTGCTGATGATGATGATGATTATGCAATGCATAAATATGCAGGCAATTACAGCAACGGAGCATCTATACACTTTTGTCTGTTCTCCTTGCCTCGTATTCGGATACATTCATAAGGAAAAGAATTGAACTAGTTTTTTAAAAATATTATCTTTATCTCGTTTCCACAAAAAGGGGATCGTCGCCACGTTTTGTATCTCTTATCTTTAGCCAGCGTCTTCGTCGAACCACGTCTCGACAGTCAACAGTACTGCTCCGCTGCTGCCACGACGGGCTGGTTGTTACCACAAATGCGCTACACCCCGCATAATAATGCACATGGCACATACCGACAAACCGATTTGCATATAGATAGAGAGGTTTACAAGTTGCCGTCATTGCCAATCTTCTTACATTTCGCGTCGGTTTCATCTTATTGCTATTTTGTCAATATAAAATGTTTATAGGTTTGTGAGTGAAACTTGTCATGGTACACAGTACACACACAAGCGAGTATAACACCCTTTCCCTTCCTACCTACCTTTGTTATGTAACGTGCACAGCTTTTAAGCATTACTGTTAATACGATGAATTTTATTCACTTTCCGTAGTTTCTTTCAGTCTGCTTCCTTTCTTCCTTTTCTGAGAAGAGTTCAAAATTAATTTGCAGCTCTCTCTCTCTCTCTTTCTCCCTTGGTCTCTCTCACACTCTCTCAATCTGTACTAATATTAACATACATATACATTTCTGTCACAAAAATAGCAAATTTATCGGTTTTATTTTTGGTAGTTAGTTTGCTCCTACTATTTCCGAGCGTATGCAGTTTTACGATTCTTCAATGTGATGGCAGTGCAGCAGAAGTAGTAGTGGTGGTATTGGTTCGTTTTGATATGCTACAGTTATCTTGATGTTAGCGAGACTTGCTGCTGTGCACACACATGACCAAGTACTTTTATTTCGGTTTTTAAATCTTGTATGCTCCTTCACTCTCCGCCTGTGTCTGTGTGTGTGTGTCTTCCTTCTATCTTGGAATCTTATTAGCAAAAAAAGACGGTTTGCAACAAGATGAAGATAAGGAAAGAGAAGAGAGAAAGACGGAGAGAGAGAGGGAGAAAAATGGACGTTTCATGCATGACATCACATATTTTTTCGTACTTTGCATCATTCTCCTCTTCCGCTTCATTTTTTCCCTAGGCTGATGAGGGCAAGTATTTTTCTGGGACACAACAAACCAAAGCCATAAACATATAGAACAAGAATGAGTCGGCCTTTAACTTCAATGGAATTTTTAAATACATACTTGTATTCTGTTTGGAACGTAATTAAAATTACTATTACCAAGAAATGCATCATTTAACAAAGTAGTACATACGTTAAATACTCCGCCTGATGGTTCGGTTGGTTAGAACGACTGTTCGATTGACTGGACTGAGTCTTATGATAAATTGGTAGTAAATGCAATTGCGTGTGAGGAAACAATCGATAAAGCACACTACGATAATTTTTTTCATGGACTAGGTCACACACGGTAAAACATAAATGAGCCACAAATGCAAATCTCATTCCAGGCAGAACACGTTAAAACAAGAAAAGGGAGGACAGGGGGAAATATACAACGACGGAGAATTGTCGGTTGTTTTATCAACAATATATTATGTCTATGGGTCAGTGGTTTTGCTCTCAACTACTTTAACTGTACCTTTGGTTCCTCAACTTTAGGTTTTTTCGTTTCCTCAGGTTTCGGTTTCTCAGCCGGTTTTTTCGCAACGGGTTCCGCTTTTTTCTCTTCGGCTACTTTGAGCTCCTCTTTAGGTTTCTCCGGCTCTTTTACCTTTTTGGGTTCCTCTTTAGGTTTTTCAGACTCTTTGGGCTTAGCCGGTTCCGGTTTCTTTTCCGGCTCCTTAGGTTTTTCAGGCTCCTTAGATTTTTCAGGTTCCTTTTTCTGTGGCTCGGGTTTCTTTTCAGGCTCTTTAGGTTTCGCAGGTTCTGGCTTTTTATCCGGCTCAGCCTTTTTCTCTGGCTCAGGCTTTTTCTCCGGCTCCGGTTTTTTCTCCGGCTCTTTTGGTTTGGCCGGTTCGGGTTTCTTTTCAGGTTCTTTAGGCTTTTCAGGTTCGGGTTTCTTCTATAGAAGAATTGCATTCATGATGAAGGAACAACACTCTATTCACTCTTTTGAGACCATTCTGATTTTTGCCTTGGCACACAACTCTCTACAACTACTACCACTACTCAACCTGGTAAACTTTCATCATCTACCTGTTATCATACCAACATCATAGTCCATATTTAGCTCCGTGGTGCTACTATACTCGTGAGTACAAAAATGAATAATAAAAAAAGATCTCCCGCAGAAGAAAACATTGCTTTACTAAAAAACTACTAAATTGGTATATACTACTAATCACTGCACTCGCTACTTTTTCCATCAAAGTTCAAATGAAAACTCGTTTACGTACGATACCAAAAATATTTTCATAAAATATTATCTTCAAAACAAAAGAACCCTTGTGTGCGCGCGTGTGTTCCAAAAACCGTCAAAAAGTACAGTCCTTCTGACTCTTTGGACGTTGAACCGTTCTGACCAATTCACCATAATCCATAATACTCCGACAATACTATATCCTCTAACTTTAGACATGTAACGTTGATTTATGGTATAATGACAATAGACATAGGTATAACTTCCAGACAAGTACAATTTGTTAGCTGTGGCTCTGGGTAAGGACAAAAATGACTTGACAGCAAGACCAAAACAAAATGTTTCTAGGGTTTTTCGTTACCTTCTCGGGTTCCTTCTTCGTTTCTTGTTTCTTCTCCTCCACTTTCTTCTTCTCTTCCTTTTTCTCTTCCACCTTCTTCGTTTCTACAATATTATTCCAATGCATTCTTTATTTCTGGTCATCTTTATTTTTCGGAACACTCATAATGCGGACAATGACATAGTTAAATCATGTAGTTGTTGTTCCACAAACCTTGTACTGTTAGAGTGGCTTCCGACTCGCTGGAGCCATACTCATTCTTAATGACCACTCTGTACGTGCCACTGGCATCCTTTGTGACCGACGAGAGATTTAGTCGTACTGATTTTCCATCAAATGACGTATTTTCTTTGATTACTTTTGTTTCCCTAAAAATATTTGTTTTTTTTCGTTACACATTCTGAATCTTTTACCCAAAAATGTATGGATAACAATAACAAGCTAGTTTTTGACAAAGGGAATCATTAAAGGAAACTGACGTACTTGTACCACGTTACTGTAGCTTTCTTGTCAATTACTGTAAGCTCACACGAGAGTTCAATACTTTTACCCTCTTCCACAGTCTAAAAGTACAGCAGAAGGTATTTTGAATTAAACACGGTATAAATAAATGGAACAGTAGCAAGTTAAATTATATTTGTAATTTGCGCAGGACTTACCGTTGATTTCAATCCTTGAGCAAATTTGGGTGCTTCGCCCTTAGCCTTGGGCTTTTCTTCTTCCTCGTCGGAAGGCACCTCAGTGATTTCGACAGTCTGGGAAGTCACCTCACCCTTTTCATTCTTGGCGATAATTTTGTAGGAGCCTTTGTCCTCTCTTGAGGCCTGCTGAATCTCCAGTTGTATCTTGTACTCGCCCTGTGTATGTTACGAATATTCAACGGTTTTTTTACGGTGGAGCTAATTGAAATCCTTTTACGATATCAGTAATTCTAATGTTATATTTACCTTCTGAACTTGCTGTATATTAACTGACCGTCGGTTATCTTGTCTGATAACCGTCTGTTCTTTAAACCATTGGACATCAGGTGGAGCCTGGCAATTGACTGTTGTTTCAATCACCACCACCTTTGTCTTCTGCACTCGGACAATGCGAGGTTGCTGCTTAATGACAGGAGCAACTGGGGGAGAAAGGAGGAAATTTTTAAACTCAGGATAATATGAAATAGAAGACGCATGGCAGGTACAATTATAATTTACTTTCAATGTTGAGCGTCAAGTTGGCGTTAATCTCTCCAAACTCATTTTTAATGTTGCACTTGTATAGACCACTGTCCTCGGGAGCAGGGTCTTTAATTTCCAGTCTAATAATGAAAATTTCCGTAGACTCCTCTTTAATGCTTATGGAGAATTTGGACGACTGCTTCACCTCAATTCCTTCACATGACCACACATGTGTAGGCCTAGGATCCGCTTTCACTCGACACTCCATAATAATCAGCCGTCCATTTTGTTCAGAGACAATTTTCGGTTTCTCCGCAAAAGTAGGCGCCTGGCCAGCAGGCTCGGGCTCTGCCTCAATGTTCAGATTAAGGTTCGCATTGGACTCTCCATGAACGTTTTGCACATGGCAACGATATGTACCCCCATCCTGACCACCAGGCTCCTTTATCTCCAGAATGAGATCAAAAATATCATCGTCGACGTCCTTTATCTTCATCGCAATTCGGGACGATTCTTTCACTTGAGTCGTTCCCCGGAACCAGGTGACCTCCGGTTTGGGATTTGCCTTGCACCGGCATCGCATTGTGATTAGCGTCCCGGTTGCATTTGGTGTGATTTTTGGCTTTTCAATGAACGTAGGAGCGATTCCTTGATCGTCTCCACCTTTGCCAGACGCAGCATTACAAAAAAACAAGGACCAATTAGTCAACTTCCACCCCATCAAAAAATCCATACAAATACAGAGACAAGAGAAGAAAAAACCATGTTCAGTCCTTTCATTTCCTCTCCACATCGTTTCAGCGTCGACAATTCAAATTACCCGTCGTAACTTGGTTTCAAATAATAATCAAATAACCACATTTAAAAATCGATTTTATAAAAAAAATCAGAAAAAAATAAAGAAATTAACAGTGTGTCAAATAAGACGTAACAGATAGAGAGGTGAACAGATCAGGGTCATGTGGTACGGTTTAAAAAAATAATAATAGATAACTCGCAAATAAAGAGATAATGGAACGAAACGAAACGTGTGTCAATAGAATAACAACAAAATCGTGTGTAGTGTGTGATGCTAAACATTTCATAAGCAAGTGCTTTGCTTACGTAAGTATTAAAAAATACCGACAATAACGCACCAGCCCACACAAACGATCATATATGTAATGTAATAATAATAATAATAATAATAATAATAATAATAATAATGGTAATTATA